>JANHGB010043314.1:32054-56652 GCA_026283785.1 Coracopsis vasa | reverse complement strand
CAACCCATTCCAGTGCCTCACCACCCTTACAGTAAAGAACTTCTTCCTTATATCTAACCTGAACTTCCCCTGTTTCAGTTTGAACCCAAAAGAAGGACAATTTTATCTTTGGAATGTCCTATTTTAGTGCTGTTCAAATCGCTTCGTGTTGACTTAAGCAAAGTGTAGGCTCCTGCTGCTCCAAAACATGAATATTCTCATGGCCATGCTGCACTATGTTAAAAACACCTGGTTTAGTTAAACAGGGGCCCAAACTACATAAAGAAAAGGCCTTAAAAACAAAGCTTTGCTTGTCAAAAGTGGGAGTGTGTTAGTAAGGATATTAGTAAGCATTGCTTCAGAAGTAGAGGTCAGATGATAGGGCTTTTAAGGAAGTAGGGGAAGGAGAGACCCAGGCACAAGCAGCAAGGAGGAAGAGAGAGCAGCAGTGCAGTAGCTTTCAAAATCAGTGTGTGCATTACACAGTTTTCCTTGTCTTTCTTCCTGTGCTGCTTCTCTACCTTCTTACACAACCCCTGCAAGGGATAGCAGTTGCATTTTGCCTTCTGCTTCTTTGATTCCAGGCCCGTTTCCTCCTCTGGTGTCTCCCCTGAGGGATGCCATTATCCCGCTCTTCCCAACACCACCCTATTTGTGCTCTTTCCTCTCCAGGCTTAATTTCCCTGACTTTGATCCTTTAATTGGCTATTTCCCGCTTTCAGCCATTATGCTGCTTCCCTGTGTGCTGGCCACCATCCCATCATTAATCTACATTGAAAGATGGCTAAAGCATAGACCAGAAATGGCACCCAGGAGCATGCAACTGAGGGAACTGAATAAGCCAGAAAAGCAGGAGCATGTATCTGTTAATGGAGAGAATTTGCAGTCACTGTTACCTGAAGCTTTCTTATGAGCAGCCTTCATTATCTTAGTGCAGTAGTTGTGCAGCTTTACAAGATCTTGTAGCACCCAAGACTGTGACATCCTCTGCAATACAGAATGATGAGATCTCCTACCATAAAGATCTTGTGCATAAGGATTTCAGTCTCAAAACAAAACACACAAACCCAACCAAACCTCAAATACTTCAGCATATTGCAGGATGAGGAGCTCAGATCAAAATTAAACCCTTACAAACCAATCACAGATGTGCAACAGCTAGTAAGGAAAACATTTACTAGTGTGTGGACATCTTTGAAAAGTCTCATATTTTGGAGAGGGACATTCACATGGACTGGAAGAAACTTCCTGAAATGTCGTAAATCCAGGTCCAAGTTCCTTTTCTACCTTCCAGGTGACTGTCATGGAATCATAGAATGGTTTGGGTTGGAAAGGACCTTAAGATCATCCCGTTCCATCCCCTGCCATGGGCAGGGACACCTCACACTAAACCATGTCACCCAAGGCTCTGTTCAACCTGGCCTTGAACAATGCCAGGGATGGAGCATTCACAACTTCCCTGGGCAACTCATTCCAGTGCCTCACCATCCTCATAAACGAAGGCTTCTTTATGAACCACCATCCCCCCCCTTCAACATCAAGAAACATTCCTCCCACACCCCAATGCACAAAACCCCACACATAAATAAATAAACCTACTATAAATCACTTTAGCTAATGAGTGAAACATATGTATGTGGCAGGACATTAGGATGAGAATATGAAACAAAGTACATGCTTGAAATACCTATGCATAAACCCAGCTTCATTATATGTAAGTGAAAAATAACATGGAAAACCAGAAACTTACTGGTTCATCTATGAGTACACAGATAACTAAAAATACTATTTTTACCTTGCTAACATGTTGATCATTAAAGCTGTACCACTGGTCATCACTAAAAGATTTTATACAGGCATAATAATGGCCACCAGCAGCACTTCCAGAATGAACCATAACAGAGAACAGCTCATACAGTAAAGAACTCTGGGAAGAGAAGAGACAGGTGTGATACATATTAAAATAAGGTAACCAAATGATCATTTATAAAAGCTTTTAAACAATAAAACCCCAAATATTTTTAAACCCAACTACATAAACAATTCTGTATTACAAAACAGATGAGGCTTATTTGCTATTACACTCCTCTGCATTCTTTGAAGATTGCTTTTTGCCCCTTAATGTAAGTTGCAAACCAGTAACATGCCATTCAGTGCTTATCAGCACTCTCCATTAATTTCACTCACATGACCCTGAGTTTGCTGTCATAAACCCTTATGTCCATATATAAAAAGGAAGGAAATAAAGGGCACAAAGAACATACCTTCAGTGTTGTCTATACATTAAAAAATAAAACTGAGCAATAATGACTCGTACAAATGTTACAAGAATTAAGTATTTCCAGTTTACACAGAAGAAGTGCGCTGCAAAATCTTAGCATACACTGCATCCATTATTAAGATATGCAAACCAAGAAAGTAACAACATGGCTTGACAGTTGGTTTACCTTGAGAATAACTAGTATGAATTAATTGGCCAAAGCTACTGTCAATACTAGCACATGACATTTGCACTAGACACATTACAATGCACTGTCCCTGTTCGAGTCAAGTGACTGTCTATTAATTTTTCATTTTTCCAGCTAAGATTGACAATATTCAGAACATTTCTCAAAAAACCCTCTCAAATGGTTTAAGGTAAATGTAAACAGGGACAGATGTGCAGATTAAAATGCAACTCAGCTTTTAAATATTTATGAAAGTAACAGTTACAGCCAAACAGCTTCCTAACAAGTCTGAATATAAGCTTTTGGCTGAATTTCAGATGAGTTCACTGAATAACAACACATGAAGCACACACTGTAGACATTACCATAAAACTCAAGTATTTTTATGAATTTTATACGGGCAAGAAAACTCAAACAGGTATCACTAAGATCCCTGCTGATATTTATGTCCCACAGAAGGATGACTGCTGTCCTAGAGTGACTTGCTGCTTGATTCCTTTATATTAACTCAAGATGACTGAATGAACATTGAATATCTGACCTGATATTCAGGTCAATTCAGGTCAGCCATCCTAGCTGTATCCCCCTTTCCAGACTCATGCCCGCCCTTAGTCCTACTCATTACAGAGGCAGAATGAGAAACAGAGAAAGCCTTCATGTAAAACTGTTCACAAAGCTAACGCACTGGTGTGCTACCAACACTGGTTTAGTCACAAATACAAACCAGCACCACACAGGCTGCTATGAGGGAAATTAACTCCATCTCAAACAAAGCCAGTACAACATTTTTCTAAACATACCTTTTCACTGCCAGCCTTAGAAATTCTTTCTGCTGCACTATTGCTTTCAAGGCAGATTCCTTCATCAACTCCATCATCATTAGAAAAATCATTGCTCATCTGATCACTGTGACAACTGCCTTCATTCTCAGCTCCGCTATCAGTGCAACTCTCAGTCTGAGGAGACTTCTTAAAAATAAGACATACATACTAACGTTAAACAACATTTAAAGTTACACAGAACAAGAAATAACAATACATTTGTGAAATGAAAAAAATCCAACCTGCAAAACAACGAAAGTCCCAAAAAAACTAGAGATCTCTGCAATTCAGCACCAAGAACGGACTTGTTTCTGTTAGCAACTGTCTTCAGTCCACCTCTTAGATCAATATTTTCTGGTCTTGTGTGCAACTATATGGTTATCACCTGGCTTCAGACTTGCCAAGATTGTATTTGTTACTAGCTCAACCCAGGACAGCTAGCCTATTCCATTTGCTTGTTAATTCAATTAAATACCTGGAAGTCTAACACCAGATAACAAACCCAATTTGGATTGGGCATGGCCCTATTAATGAGAATTGATTTAAGTGGAAATATTTTCATCCACAGTCAAAGATTTTTTCTGTCTTTAAACTCACTGGACACAGAGTCGAGGTATTACAGTAAGAGTGATTACTGTTCTGTTAGCCTAAAAGCATAATGTGAGCAACACCATGAATGCAGTTCATTTAGTACAAGTCATTACATCCATCTCTAACCCGATGCTTTTTTCTCCAGGTAATTCTTTCAGTTTTCTGAGAGTTAGTTTTGTTTCAAGTTCTGTTCTCCCATATGAATCACCATGCTCATTTATACCCCCCAGTAACACTCTGAGTATCAAACTGCTCACACTTCATAAAAATCAAGTTTTGTAGAGAGTCAGAAAAGCCTCTCCATATGCACATCAATGCAGTATTTCTCTTATACCACTACAAGCAAGCAAAGTGATATAATGTTTTCAGGAACAGAATTGGAGGAATAAATTTAGTCTTTAGCGCAGAAAGCACATTAAGTACTTTTTGACGAATGTAACTGCACGTGAATTTTAGCCAAAACCGTAAGAGTTAAAAGCCAGCAGATGAAAGTGAAAAATAAAATTTTTAAAATCTCATTTCTAGAAGACGACATTGTGAGTCGGAAGGAATTCATCATTCATGTTATCTGGGCCAACTTCAGCATTCAGTTTCAAAGCTTTGAATTACCTCTTTCAACCAAAACAGATTCAGACACAAATTTAAGAAATATGTTTCATTCTGGATTTGCAGTATATGCAGAAGTCCTGATAGTTTAAATCACCTATGTGAAGATGTAAGAAATCAGAAACGACTTCTTCATGGAAGCATGGAAACAATACAGTTACTAGAACATGCCTTTTTTTCAACATAACAAAATTCCACATGGACAGATATAAAAACTTCAAATTAAAACACTGTCATGGCTAAAGAACATTTTAGGTGCAAGAACAGTGTTGTTAAAATGGGTGTATTAGACATTTTTATTTCCTTAATAAGAAACTTTAAGAAAGTTGAAGACTTTCCTCTGAAATCAAACACTTTACCTCATCTTCAACATCAATGAAGACAC
This sequence comes from Coracopsis vasa, assembly GCA_026283785.1. Lineage (NCBI taxonomy): Eukaryota > Metazoa > Chordata > Aves > Psittaciformes > Psittacidae > Coracopsis > Coracopsis vasa. The sequence continues at coordinate 51,823 of JANHGB010043314.1, read as the reverse complement.
TCATGTCTAGCTCCTCAGGAAAAGTCATTCGATCGTTGAGTTTAATTCTGTGCATAGTGGTATAATCAAAGTCAAATCTCTTTAGCTGTAATGTCAGCAAGTATGGAAAATTCAAGAACCGCAGACCCTAGAAGAAACAAAGACAAGATGATGCTGCCTTTGTCAGAACTGGTCATTTGCCAAAAGTAATTTTCGCAGATGATTTGGACAGTCTTTACCTTCCTCGCATCACATTTCTTCTTACATCGTTCACAAAAATACTGATTGGGGCCATCAAGAATCTCAGGCTGAATGAAAGCATGCAGTGCTTCTTCCTAATAACAAAAAGATGTTACCTGATTTTTAAATAATGTTATACTATGAAGGTATAAATCACAATTATAATTTTACTATGAGATTGCAAACACGTAAAATTACTTCAATTAAATCTACAATCAAAATTTGATTGACATGAACTTAATGTAGACACAGAGTCAGGAAAACATGAAGGTAAACCAACCCTCCAACCCAGCCTAAAGTTAAACTGTCAAACCACAATTACTGCTAACAATAATTCATTCAGTATTTGGTGAATCCAAATTGTCTGGTTTAATAAACATACAACATAAACTGACATTTAATCCTGTTATCTTGCACATCACATTCAGTCATGTCTGTTCAGTCAACTGCTCTGAAAACAAGCTTATTTTTTTAACCCTGCTTTGGCCCTATTCTACCAGAATTTTGAGATGATTGCTCTGCATTTCAAGAGGAGTTTTTCCCAAAAGACACCATCTAGATATATCTCCTATAAAGACAAAACTAGCTTCCTAACGTAAACCTCATGAGGGAACTGACCAAGAACTGTAATTTTATCCTCTGACAGCTGCCAAAAAATTCTGTCAATAATCACAGAATGGTTTAGGTTTAAAAGGACCTCAAGATCTCTAGTTCCATCCCCCTGCCATGGGTAGGGACACCTCCCACTAGACTATGTCACCCAAGGCCCTATCCAACCTGGCCTTGAACAATGCTCCAGAGATGGAGCATAATCCAGGGGCTCAATGATTTCTACTTTTTTCTACAGCAAACAATATTCAAAATATGACCAAACTGATCACGAGTCCTCCCCCAACACAATTTGCAACAATGATATCGAACATAAGTTGTACATACTTGAGAACAAATTTGCTCAAACAAAATTCACTAAGAATACTGAGATGGGTTCAGTTACGAATTTTACCCAGAGATTTTAAATGTTATAACCTTTAATCCGCTCAGCTTGCAAGCCAATAAGTTCTGGGTTTCTGAACCAGAAACCAGGTGGAAACCAGAAATTTTCTGTTCACTTATAGAGGTGAAAACAGATACAATTTGCACATTTAAACACTCAGTTTCATTAAAATCTACAGAAACGGATGTTTTTAAAATCACTCTCTCTTCCAATGGACTGTAGCTGTTCCCTGAAGCCTGGCTAAGTGAGAAGAGGCTTTAATTGGGCAGAGTAAACTCACCAACTGTAACATGACTGGCACAGACTTAAGATTACTATCTAAATCATGTTGTTTGGCAAGTCACAGTTAGGGAGGAAATCAAGGATATGCCAAGTTCTTTAAAAAGCATCCAATTCTTCCCTTCTCTCTCCTTTCTTTCTGAATACTCAGGGAAGCAGCAAAGAACAATGATAAAATGAAAGTTTTTTAAAAGCCTTGCTGCTATTTCAGGAGAAAGGACTTTTCTAAAAGGGATAGTATTTCAGGTAACAACTACTCACAAACTAAAAATGTGACAAATTCAATAGAACAACTGCACCTTGAAGGCAATCATCTCACTTTAGTATCTTTTGATCCAGCCAGAAAAACCTTTGAACAGCCCTGAAATCACAGCTCTTAAGCAGAGATACACCCTCTAGACATGCAAAAACATTTTAGTTTGAACTGAACTGCTGTCTATATATTCACTTCCTAAATGTTACAGACTCCAAGTTGCTTTTGAGTCAAGGGCAACAAACAGCTGATGTTTAGTCAGATTATGCACTGAAATGTGAGAAATGTCATTCTAAAATGTAAGAATGATTTTCTTAAGTAAGAAAGAAGACTAAGAAAGTTATAACCATGCTTAGAAAGGGGAAGAAACATTACTGCATTTTGACTATTCTGTAAACTAGTTAAGGAATTAATATTCAGAACTACTTAAATGAAAGCAAAGAAGTTAATAACCAACATAGAAAACATCCCATAATGACCACAGAACTCTCTCTGGCAAACCAAATGCCAATTAAGACAACAAAAATATATTTTGACTGCAAAAATTTGCAATTCCTGCATCAACAGGAATATAAATAAATGGGAATATACAAATGATGGGATGTAAATGATTACGTAACAGTCTCATGTGATGTGCAATTTAACAAGGAAACGTACTATACACTTTTACATATGGGAAAAAAGTCATCATCCTTCAGTGCCCCCAAAACTGAACGAAGTATTATTACAGTACTTCTACGGTTCACTCCTTACCACACGTAGCGAGCTGTGCTTTGAAAAACCTGACTAAAACTCTTGAGAACTCCATTATTTTTGAGCTCTATGAATAGCCATGTGCTTTTCAAACCTTTTATGGGAAACAACACTGTTCCTGAGGTTTACTCATTTGCGCATCCTCCAGCTTTCTCCTATGCCATCTTTACACGGAAGTTAGTTCTGCTGATTAGGATGTTTCTTAATACAATTCCTAATCTAATGCAGTTCACCATTTTCTACTCTGTTTACTCAGCAAAACTGGCAACAAAGCTTCTACACTGCACAACCTATCACATGACAACTCTATTTTATAGTAACTGTTACCTTTGAATTTATCTTCAAAGAGGTAACTATTATGCAGCCTTAAAGCTACCAACCATTTTCAACATTTCCAACACACACACACACACACTTTACTATACACCATAAATGACAAAGGCTATTTAGATAACCTTTTTTTCAGTTCATGGAATCAAAAGAATAAGACAGGCTGAAAGAGACTTCTTGAGATCATCTGATCCTAACTCCCTGCTTAAAGTAGGACCAACTTATAGCAAATTGCTCAGGGCCTTGCCCACCGAAGTTCTTAGTATATCCAGTTTCTAATATCCTGATTAGGAGATTTATAACACTTAGCATAATGAAATTCCCTCACAAAGAGTTCAAACTAGTAATTGTCTGGCTAAAGACAGGCTCTTCAGAGACACCCTTCTCCACAAGACTGCATTATGATGTAGTCAGTAGTTTCACAGGTATCTTACTGCAAGCATTTGTAAAGATGCAAGTTTGTAAAACCTGTGAACAGGAACAGTAGAACTTTCATGAAAACTAAGGCAATAAATAACAATTAGGCAAAACTGTTCTTGGAAAAACCAGGAAACTAACTGCCACCTTGGATTTTCAGAGCTCTGCTAGTTTTTCCCATGTGCAAACAATATACTCAACCAAAAACACAAGACCTTGTTGTTACCAATCTAGCTTAGAAAAAGTAAGTATCACATCATTCATGTTCTGCCTTCAAAAGTTTAAGTTCAGCAATGACACGACAAAGTTCGTTCACACAGAAGTCCAAATTAATTTCTGCCCCAAAAAACGTCTATACTTGTATGCATAGTTATGCACTAAAAGGAACAGCTAACATACAAAAGATTGTGGAAACTAACAACACTTAACGAAACAGAACTGTACTTGCTACATGTCCCGAGTACTTGCATTACTACTAGTCTTCTGCTATTAGAAAGTCATTTCCACTGATTTCTAGTAACATGGTTTCAGCGTGCCAGCAAGTTCCCCACTGCAGCCCACTCCTCTCAGCTGTTCTTCACCTTGAAAATTCTTTCATGTTTTGCAGTAAAAAAAAAAAAAAAAAAAATTTAGCTTATGTCTAATGCTGGTAAATTCAAGTGTCTATACAAAAGATACTAGTACCTAGAGATCAGCATGTGGATTGCTGCTCCTGCTTACCTCCCTTAAAATAAGCTACGTATTTTTATGTATCTACTACTGACCTCAAGAAAATTCTAATTCAGGTGGGTTTTTTTTAAACCATGCCTTTGAACAATGCAGATAGTTTAAGTAGTTTTTGAGAAACTAACTTGAGATACATACTAACAAGATCCCAGGAGCCCAGAGCTGCCTAATCAGTTTGTAGCTATGCAGTCTTGCTACAGGGTCTTGGGGTACGGAGGAAAAAAAAAAAAAAAAATCAAAATACAAACCTTAAGAACATACTGAAGAATTTCAGAATTAATTCATATTAGGAAATAAAGAAAGCGTAACATTATCCTTCCCACTTCTTCAATGTCCCCAAGTATTTTGAAATAATACACATATATTTATAGATAAATGCAATAGATGAGGTATCTACATTTTTTTGATAGTACACAATGTCGAACAGTGGGATAATACACTTTATATGGCAATCTACAGATTAACCTTTCTTTAAGCTCATACATCCATTCTCTCTTATTAGAAAGTAATGGAAAATCACTTACCTCTAACTAGAGTTCTTTGAAGGTAGTATCCTCCTTAGATCCCCTATCTTGGGTTGTATCGCCTGCTGCAAGTTCCCTCAGGAGCTGACTAGCAAGGTCTAAAAAGTTTTACATTCCCTTCTATAAGCCCTATTAGCGCATGTGTGAAGTTTTTGATCTCTCACTCATACCCTTTTACCTATACCTACTAAATCACCATCATCTATGGATCAATGGAGGATACTACCTTCAGAGAATTCCATTTAGAAACAGGCGATTTTTCCCTTCTCCAAAAGCAAGTATCCTCCATATCTCCCCACTGTTGAAGACTACAAAACTAAAAATTATATCTGCTATAGATAGTACAAATACAGGGAGGAGAATCAACTGAATATAATCAGAATACGAATCAAAAAAGCTCAAAAATTGAAGCATCGATACAAATGGCAACCATGTAACTGTACAAAAATCTTAAAACTCTTCCTCAATGTGGTAAACCCAGTAAATGCTGATTTACAGGAAAAATATCAAATACACTAAAAGTAATCTGATGTTTAAGTTCTCAATTGTTCAAGCTGTGTTTTTACAAATATACAAAGTTTGTTGGGTTTTTTAATTTGTTTGGGTTTTATTTTTTTGCATTCCACTGGACTCATCTCTACTTAAGTAAAAAAATTCCCAGTTTGAGACACACATACAATGCATTGTTAAATGCCGAATACAGCTACACATACTGAATAATTTTCATTACTTTCAGAGACTGTAAAAATCTCATTATTGAATAAAAACTACAACAAAAAAAAAATCAATTTAGGAAGTATTTCTAGAAACTAAAAGGTAAAATGGGAAGCCATACACATAAAATATTAATCTGTATCAACACAGCTGGATAGTTTTAAACGTTTTAATACAACCTTTAAAAGTCAAAGGACTTTAGTAACTTGAATCCCTTCTGTGAGATCAATGTCTCTCATCCTTAATATTTTTCAATATTGTACTTTAAAACTTTAAATAGCAAAGTACTTTGAACCTACACTGCAGTTTAACCTAATTCTAACAATTCTTAACAGAACTACAGTTAAGAATTACTGACTATAAGTGCTTAAAAAATACTGCCAGAATACTAAATACAAAATGAAAAATACTTATATATAATAAACATGGTAAGCCAATTAAACAAACATTTGTTGTGCAAAATTATTCTCTCTCACAACTTCATCCATAGTACTGGTATTTTAAGCCACAACAGTGGAATTTCAGAGTTTGTAATCACTTCTTTTCAGGGGGTGGAAAAGATAAAGGAAGACTTCCACGGATCTACTAAACAATATATATGCTTGCCAACATCAGTAATGCTGGAGCAAAAGAGAACACTAGCGTATGATAGTATTTATTACTATTAAATAGCTTATCAAAAGCATATGGTATTTGAGAAGTGAACTTTAAAAACCAGAGCAACAACATGGCAACTAAATATTTTAAATCGACATTCTGTTCTTTCAACTAAGACTTTCAACAGTGCTATGAAAATTTAGCAGATGTGCCAATAAAGAGAACAACCCAAATAAAACTTGGTGATATCATAAAAATCTCAAGTAATTACTGAAGATTTTATCAGTAAGAAAATAATTGATTACTGCAGCCTTAAGGCAATAAAGTTGCATTTCCCCTCCCCTTATACATGCACCAGTAGGACTCATTGAAGGGCAAAAGAAATAAAAAACAAACGAAACCAAACAAAAAAAATAAACCAAAAAGCCAAAAAATAAATCTTCTAGAACTTGCTAGCTGGTTCACTGCACAAAGACGAACACCCCAAGATGGAGTATCTAGGATGATACTTACCATGTAACAAATTATACCACTGTCGCATTATGTATTCTATGTGTGTATGGATGCACTATTAGTCAGCATAATAGTACACACCACGCTAGCAAATGCCTGGTTGGAGCCATAGGGCCGGATGACCAAAGGAATATCCAGGTAAGTGTCGATTCTCCAGCCTTCATAGCCACATTCTAGACATCTTACATAGTCCTTCAGCTTGCCTTGATACAGTTGATTTATAAGATCAGCCTGAAACAAACAGATATCCCACAGAACTTTAAACAAGCAAAACAGAACATTCTTCCTGAACAGAACAATGGTTTTTATAAACTAAGTCTTAATTGCAGAGCTACACATTTAGAATACCATTCTCCAGCATCTACCTCCTGATCTCATTTTACCCTCCCCCACTACACAAAACACACTGAGCTTCTCAAACCACATTATATAAAGCTTCACAGTGTACTTGAAAGTCATGTCTTAAAAGTGACTACTGAAGTTTGTGTTTTAAAACCAAGTCTGATCTTGAAGGCATTGTTAACAGACTGATTCTGCAGACCTTCCTTGTGTCTCCAGAGATAGGTGCAGAAAGATGAAGGAAGTATTTGTCAATCGACAAAACTGAAAACTGGCCTACAAGTTCTCCATTATCAGAACATAGCACATGTTTTGAATATATTCTTTTCTCCTGCATTAAGAGAGTGGGCTTGAGCTTCAAGAGCCCACAACATAGCCTAGTAAATACTGACAGCAACGAAGATATCAAAGGAGTTGCACAACCATTTTCTGTGCTTCAAATGAAGATTAAGTATCCAGAGTTCAGAATATTCCACTTTTAATTGGGAAGAAAGCATAAGCAACGCACTCTTGAAAGCTGTACATTACAGTAGCTTAATTACTGCATCAAACAAGAAAACTGGCAACTACTGCAGACTCTCAATAACTTGGTATTTAAAACTCAGTTAACATTTTTGAAAATCATCCTTAAAAAACACGGCACTGCAGTAACTACTAAGAAGGAGAAAAATAATTGTTACAGCTGAACCCAGGACACCCAATAAAACCCAAAAGCAATACCATACCACTGAATGAACAGAAGAAAGTTTTTATACACTTACCTGTTCTGTTTGCTTCCATTTCTGCTCCAAAGCATCAAACATGACTCTACAAAGCTCCTGTACATCATGCTGCTGCCAAGCTGTCAGAAAATGAAATTAATCTTAATTAAAACAAGAGACATTAATAGCCCCAATACTAACCATAGTCTGAGAATACTTCCTAAAAAGCTACCAATTTGTTTGTCTGTTCCTATTATTTACTACATTATTTACTACATTGTTCCTATTATTTACTACATTATTACTACTATTGTTCCTATTATTTACTACATAAATAATGCAGTAAATAACTGAACACTGTATTAAATAATTGAATATTGTTAGGCCAGTGTTCAATTCCACAAGCAGCTGCCTGTTAAGTTAGAAAAATGATTGGCCAGCATGGTCACAAGTTTATGCATGAACAAGAATTATGTATATAAGCAAGAATATGTAAAAGATACAGAAATGCTAATATGCACTGTTATGAAATAAACTGGTTCTGGCTCATTTCCCACTTTGTATTTATTCTCTAAAACTCAATTTTCAACTCCTTATCATCATGTGATTACTCCATGGAAAGATCAGCTGGTTATGGGGCAAAATTACACTATACAAGTGTCAAAAAGACAAAAAGTGGTTGATTTTATGGAATTATCTATATTATTTTCTACTTAAGGAAACGTGGATTTGACATTCATGATTAAACACAGATGCAAGTTCCTCAAAGAGCTACTTCTTTAGGAAAAGAAAAAAAAAATCAACTGCAATGTTAGTTCAACAAAAAAAATATAATGCTTTTTACCTGAACAGCCTAAAACTCACAGACATAATTTCTTTAAAAATCTAACACACACCACAACAAAGTATCTATTTAGGCTATTTTGTTTTCATTGAAAAAAGAGGATTCTAATAGTTATTGTCAATTATTCTGCTATTTTTCCCCATCAACAGTAAGTAGTTCAAGCCCATAACAGGCAGCTGCTGAAGCAAATCACACAAGCTTAATAGCTGCATATTACCCTCACTACTATCCCATCCAAAACTCCGTGTAACATCTGTTGTTTCAATTGCTCTTTTTTTGCTGGTCTGCAGTAAAACAAACAGTCTTTGAAGCTGGTAGGGGATACTCGTCACAGGATCCTCTTCAGATTCTTCAAATTCCCATCTATTCACAAGATATTTGATAATTAAAAATGCTTTGAAAACATTACTCAAAAAGGCATTTAAATCAGCATTTATTACATTTCAAGAGTTCAGCCAGATTACACAGGTTAACTGCAGCTCTGTTTCTTGGGAAAAGTCAAATGAAATTGCTTTCCATTTGTACAGTAAATGACAATGCTAGTCTTTAAGTGTACTAATCTAATACAAACAAATGAAAATAATTTTTAAGCTCTTCACTGCACAAATCCAGACATGAACTGCACTTCAAACTTTACTTCAATGTTTTCCAGATGGGAAAAATTCTTTAAAAAGCTTGTCTATGTCACGATCAGCAGTGTTATCTTAGTCTTTTACTAAAAATCTGAAAACTTTAAGCAGATACAAATTAGAAATCTACCTACTTTGTCCTCAAGGATGCGTTCAGTATCCAAACACAGAAATTTTGACAGGAGGAGTTCAAAAGTATCTCCTACCAATATATACCAGCATAAATGTAAGAACAGTTTTTTATTCTACATACTCACTTATATAATGCATTTCTAAATTCAGGAGTCATGAAAAGTGTTTGCAGAAGGCTGTTCAAGTAGCAAGTCATTGCTTGATTTACTAGCCCCACGTAACCTAGAAAAACAAGAAGAATGAGATGGAAATAACACAGATAGATAGGACATCACTTTAAGAGTTAAAACATTTGACAAGAAAACAATTCCATGAGAATTCTTATTTAAGAACTGCATCCATCTGTTATTTATTGTTATTTACACTACAAAAATTGAGGGAAAATTACAATTGCTCATTTCTGAGAGGAATACAGAGTAATAGTTTACACAACAAATAATTTCCTTGAATGACAGGAAGTTATATTAGTGATGATGAATTATGCTTTGCAATAATAACCACACTTAATGTTGACTACTGCACCAAATGAGATGAGGATAACTGTCTGTATTTTAACAGTAGATCTAAATATTTTACAGAAGAAATTAGAATTTGTTAAGAAACAACTGTGTACTAGCTTACTTACTGCCTAGTGGCAACTAGAAATATCCTAGTCATATTTTAAATATAATTTGTATCTGCATTGTACTATCACCTTAGAACTACAATAAAAAAAATAAATCTCTAACGTGCCCTCACACATGTATCTTCCAAAACCTCCCATAATAACGAATTAAAACAGCTAGTAAAGATCAGTGCCATTTTTAGTAGCTGAAAAGGGAATTTACTTATATTCATCTTACTATAATTTTTTTCTCCAAAAGATGCAATATTAACAACAGTTGATAAGTAAGCAGCATAGTGCAAGAAATTAAACATGCCTATTTATACTGTGAAGCTCTTAGTAAGTATTAAAAAGAAAACAACAAAACAAGTTCTATACTAGTAATGAAAAGGAAGCTAACTACTCCATGTAAAAACACAGACAGTTTCTGTGAAGAGACTGTGTATTTTATTTATTACCCTACTCCATACAATCATCTTTTCACAGTATTAAATGAAAACAGGTAAGTGGCAGCTAAACTGTCTTATCTCTCAAAAAATTCTTCAATGTGCATGAACTAGTGTAATATGAATGTTGTCTTTGTGTCTGTTCAACAAAGTAGTATCAGGAATTTTATTTCAGGCTAATTCCTGAGCTGTAAGTTGCTGTCTCCTCCTGCCCCCCACTGCACAACAAAGGCACCTAGCCAGCCTCCTGGGACCTGCCCTGGCACTTGCCCGTGAGGCAGAGCTGTGCTTCCCTTCCAGAGAGAGTCTCTGCTTATCGATGGGGAGCCAGGCAGTGGAGGATGAAGCTCTTGGGGAATCATGGTTCAGGCAGAGAAACTGCAACAGGGGGCTACAGTAGGAAGACTTTACTGTGTTAACACACACACTGCAGAGATTTGGCAATGGCCCTTCTATAACTGATATCAAGTACTCATTAAGCAGTGAGTGAACACACAGCTTGAGGTGAGTACTTCTGGTAATACAATCCTGAGTACTCAACTAGGCTACAGCAGCAGATTAATATAGAAAAGGAGGGCCCCTGACAGAGAGTTTGAACTGCATGGCTCCAAACGGGAAAAGGATGGGATAGAGCATTTCTATTCCCAAAGTGACATGAGAATATCGTAGAAAACATGATTGATAACATAGTACTGATGTGGATTTTTTTTTAAGTAATTTGCAATTTATTTCAAAAATCTTGGTGCTGCTATTTCAAAATATGCTAAAATAATCACAAATCAGCATCGCCTTTACAAGAGAACACTATACCTGTCTCCGATTTGCTCAGGACTGAAGAATAAGAATAGCTTTGACTGACATAGTCACTGGTACAGCCAACAGAGCCCTCTCTTGGAAGAGGGCCTATAAACCTGTCTTGTGCACTGTCATCCGTTGTACCCGACTCCTCCTGAAAATGTAAATACATTGATTTTATGCAAAAATTAGACAACAAATTTTTACTGAAGCAACTACAAATTTTACTTTCTCTCATGGCTAAGAAATCAATTTTGCTAAACATATCACACAAATTTTACAAACTTGCAGATATACAGTTGCTTGTGTAGCTTTCATTCTGCTTTTCCAATTCTTAAACCTTGAGAAATCGTGCTTTGCATCAGCAGAAGCAAATGCCCTTCAGAATACTGTATAATCAAATACAGTACTATAATATATAAAACAAGCAAGTCTGTAATTTAGAATCTCCTACATCTCAAGTTTTCTGCACTGAAAGACAGAATGAGATTTTTTCAGATATAAAAATTACAATATTCTTTCAGAATCACATGCAAATTCTGATTTTGTGCACAACTACTTAAACGAGGTTTTTTTTCCCCTTTTATATAATTAAACCCAAAATAAAGGCTAAGTAGGCAGCATTATGCTGACATGAGAGGTAAATAATAAATCTTATTATATCATTAGTCTATCCAATCCTTAAGTAAACTGCAGTTGTGTTTATCTTTCACTGCATCATGTATTTGAGAAATAGGAAATTTCAAAATTTTTTTTTTGATGTCAGACAGTTGCTTGTAGCAACACTGACAACTCTTCTTGTGTTAAGTTTTTTTTTCCCTTAAGGGTAAATGCAAAAGAGGGTAACTGCTGTTGATAGAGGACTGCCGCTTCTGAGAATCCTGTCACAGTGACCTAATATTGCTTTGAAACACCCAGAGGAAAAGGATTAGGTATATGATTAAACCTGTATTGTTAAGACTTATCTCTAAACATGTCAAAGATTAATTAATTATATAACCCTAGAACATTACTCACAGCAAGCATTACGTAAATATTTGACGAGCATGAATAAAAAGTTACAGCAAATCATTACTAATGGAACTGGGCCTACTTGGGAGAAACCTAGAAGTATAAAATAGTAGTCTAAAAGTCCGTTGAGAAGGTTCCTGAAGACCCTTTTTTACAGCCCAATTTTATTTCATTTTTTGAGCTCACAAGAGCAATTCACAGCACACACATCTCTCCCCACCCCCCTCCCAACAGTACAGCTTACGTAACAATTTGACTTACCGGCATTATATGAGGCGGCTCACCATCTTTTTCTGTCAAATGCAGAAAGTTCTTCTTCCCTGGCTCAAAACCAGCATCAAGAACAGTTTTTTCACTGTTCTGATCGAGTGGAGTCTGCTAAAAAAAAAAAAATAAAACGAAAAAATGGCAAACAAACTAAGCTTCTTTTTTAAGAGATCTAAAACACACTTACAGATTCTGTACAAGTACAGTGCTTTAAATACCTTCTGACGCACTAAGATGAAATGAAAATAACTAACTATCCATTATAAATATACCCATCATTAACACTAAAAGAACTTGGGAACAGTTTAACAAATGGTATAAATTGGGTATTACGATATAGTGTCATCCTCAGAAATTGGTTTATCTACTCAGGAGTTAAGACACTGGTCTACAAGTTTCTCGCAGAACTTCAGCAACATCTAATGTCCTATATAGCTTGTATACACTTTATTTTTATACAACAACAAAAACATACTTTCAGGAAGCATAAACATGACCTGACATAAAGATCTATTTCTTAAGGAATCTTACAAAGTTTTCTAGGTGTATCTATAGAAATCATATTAACTAAAACCAACACTGATTCACAATAAAGCACAGGTGTGATATTAATCACATTTTTTGTATATAATAAAAACGGGTATAAAACATTGAAAGTCACTACACAATAAAACATTTCTCAAATTAAGACCACAGGAAACAAAGGAGATGAATTATCATCGGTATTATTAAAAACACATACTGATAATGAAAACTAGCATTATGTCTGAACGACCGTATTAGTTTCTTTTGTTTAATGATTAAACACACATCAATTAAGAGTACACTTTGAGACTAAAATGTAGATATAACACAATAAAATTCACCCAAATCAAAATACTGGTGTTTGTTTGATGCACCTACTAAAAATTTTTATGGGACTTCAATGAGAACAGATTTTTACAGGTATTAAATGAGCACTAAGCAATAGAGGTAGCACTTTTCTATAATGTGAAGATTCAAATGTTTGCTTTCAAGAGAAAATAAAAAGCACTTTTGCCATACCGTATCATTTACACTATCTCCATTCCCCCACATTAAATCAAAAGTTCCATTCACATAGCCCAGTTTTAAAGCCACATCTTCAAACAGCCTTTTGAGTGGTGTGGAAGCTGGCAGGTTCAATGTAACACGCTCATTCACTGTCTTGGAATTTGTGGTATCTTGTATTATACAGAGTACCCTGGGTTCCTCAGCTGCACTTTCCACCTGAAATGACAGCAGGCACCAATTCATGAGTAAAGTTAACACATTTTGGAGTTTAGCTGAAAAATCAAAACAAGAATTCACCTATAAAATGCAGTATACTTTTACAACCTAAAGATCCTAAAACTGGAGTTTTATTTTTCAAAGCAAGCGTAAGAAAATAAGAACCTTCCAATTTTGGAAAACAACACATGTAAAAACAAGCTCTGTTTTTAAAGAAGGAATTTGTACGGGTGGATCACTTTGTAGAGGGATAAACTGCTCAAGTTCTGCATGGAATTTCAGCCAGTAAGCAGACAGAAAACTGCTTCACAAGAGGAAGAGGCTTTCATATCATCACTTCAAGCTCATATTTTGCTTTGACATGATCATAAATCCTGCTGAGGTAGCAGTACACCTTTTGTGATTTTTAGGAAAGCAAATCAGATCTGCAAGCTTCCAAATAATCTTGGAAGCTGACCATTAAACAAATAGTAACCAAGCCACCAACTTTCTTCTACTAAATCCACTGCTGCATGAGTCACAGGAGAAATTCTTCTGCCTGAGCAAAGAAAATTAATGTTGCCAAATGGCTACTAGACAAAACAAAGAGATTTTAAACAGCAATTTCAAAATACCTGAAATGACAAAAAAAGTAACAATCTTGAATGAAGGTAGCAATGGATTAGTACTAAAATTTTATGGACCCAGGTAACAAGAAAATTACATTTTCTCAACATCTTCCAACACTGGAAAACCAGGAAGACAAAGATGTCAGTGCAAACAATTAATTCTCTCAATTATCCAAAGCTGTAGAACAGTAAGGAATAACTAATATTTAAATACAGGTCACACATGAAAGTATCAGGTCAGTAAAAGGAAGTATTAGTCCCCAAGGACTTTGGCCTTTTCAACTTGTAACACACAATACATTAGTAATACGTGTCAGAGCACCCAAATCTCAGTTCACAGCTAGAGAGCACATAACCTAGAAAGCTAAAAAAATACATGCAATATGCATGATTTTCAGTGGATAAAAACACTAAGAAACAGCAAGAACTGTGTTCACACTAAAACTGTAAGCCATGTCATAAGCATCTTCTGGAGAACAAAGAACTGCAAAGAATATTTAAACAACTTAAGCATCCCTTTATTTCTACACAATCAAACTCACAACAAAGATGACCACCACAGAAGTGGTATAGTACTTCCTGAGAGCTTTTACATTACCAAACCTTTTAAAAAAGTATAAAACCATCCTAGCCAGTGCGGCATCCCTTCATTTTACAAGATTTTAAGATGAGCTGACAGTCTTCATACAACTATAAAATACAAAGCTAGGCAACTGCAGCTTCTAATCCGATCATCATCAGAGAAAAAAAGTTGTCAGACAAGGAAAAATAACCCCCCTCCCAAGCTATATTATGTTAGTTTGCTTTAGACTGTGATTCTTCTTAAGACTTCAAAGTCCAATTTCTGCCAGCTTATAAAATGTAATGTCCTGTGTAGAAATCTTCAGTAGCTGCATGCTCAGAAAGATTCAAGGCACCATTTCCAGCAAATCTACAACACTGCATCTTCATATATTTAATCTCTACTAGAGAATTTTAGGCTTATGAATTACTTTCCAAGAAGACAGACAAAACTATTCCTGAAACATTAACCATACATTAAGGAAAAAAAAACCCAAAAAACCAAAAACCACAATTCAGAAGTCAATTTGACATATTATTTCCTCACTTTCATCCACGGGGAGACAGAGAGCTTTACTTGAATAAACTACACTTAAATTTTACCAGTGATTATGTTTCCTGGATTCTTTGCTTTATATTTCCCAGCTCAGCTTCATTCTTCAATTTTATTGAGTTTTTTTGGCTAAACAACAAGCACGCAATTTTTTTCTTTCATTGTGTGGTTACAAAAGAGAAGATGAAGCTCATTCAGTAGTCTATTGTCTTGATTTTTCTGGAGAAGATGAGCAGCATCTTAACCCCATCATACAATCAACCTACACTTACTACTCAGATTCCCCAGC
The DNA here is from genome assembly GCA_026283785.1 of Coracopsis vasa. NCBI lineage: Eukaryota > Metazoa > Chordata > Aves > Psittaciformes > Psittacidae > Coracopsis > Coracopsis vasa. The sequence goes on along the minus strand of JANHGB010043314.1, from coordinate 36,477 downwards.
AACAGTAGAGGTTTCCTTTGGTGAAAGCCCACCCTCCCACAGTGCAGAGAGATCAAAAGGGATTTGCTACTATTCATACAGCTTCGTCTAGGAAAATATGTAATTTAACTCAGAGTTCATTATTCTCACACTAATTCTGTACTGATCCTACAACTTGAGCTGCTACTGTATGTAAGCATGTCAGGAATAGAAGTTCTCAATCAGAGACTCAATTCCTTGTTGTCCTACCGCCCTTACATAACCAGCACCTTAACTCCCCCCCTACCTCCTCTCTGCAGAAGGTACCTATAAGTTTAATTCCTCCTACTCACACTTTCTCTATCGCCTTTGATAGTGAATCAGTTGTGACTTACATTGGAGTTGTTACAGAAATAGTAAGACACACAATATCTGATGGGAAGAAGTAACATTAAGCAAACAAATTATAGAAGATTACAGAAGATTTGCTGGCTGGGTTGCTGGATGTTCTGTGTCAGACAAATCCTCTCTTCCTTGTTCACAGATGTAATTCTGACAGACTGAACTGATTTAATTCAAGGTTAGTATAGCAAAGGGTATTAAGCCATCATTCGTGCTGCCACTGCTTCAAGTTGTTCATAGCAAAGAGACGAAGCAAAAATAACTTCAGTCCAACTCTATTCATGGTAAGTATTCACATATACCACCTCAACTATCAGACAACAACGCAAACATCTTCCTTGGGGCTACTTTACTATAAAAACAGCCTAAAAGGCAATACTGGTCAGTGATAGACCTTTGAATTATTTTGACAGGCTGTTATTAAACTGAGCCCACAAAGTCAACACCAAATTTAATATATCAGATTATGTAATGATTAACATTATGACAGCTACACAACTTTATTTTTTAATTAAAAGCCCACACACCAGCGTAAAAGCATGTAAACACATACTCAATTTGGAGCTTCTACTGTTAAGACTGCATTTAAAACATACACAAGTTTTGTATTCAAAAACATGCTCATGCTAATAAATAACCGAAAGCTACACCATCATGCTGTTAATATGTATCTTGGTTATTTTACAAAGTTCATTTCATTGGTCTACTACCTGTGAAAATTTCTTCTTCATTTCAGCAAATATACTTTGTCTGCAACTCCAAAACATATCCTATAGTATACAAAAACAAAATTAACAAGTCAATCCTTTAAAGTAGTAAACTGACTTGTTTTCCCATAGTCAGTTTTGTAAGTAAAATATTATTACCGAGTTTGAAACCACCATTCACAGAGGGAAATTTTAAGGGAAAAGCCTTCAAATGTTCTAACAAGTGCACATTATTTTAACATTTAAATTACCATAGGAGCAGTGTTACATATAAAGTTAAGGTTGTAATACATGACAGACTACTTCATAAAGTAAAAAGTGATTAGATAAGAAAACGTAAACAACAACTCAAGATACAAATTCATACTAACAAATTCTTCCACTGTATTTGAAGAGCCCTCCAGGCAGAGCTAAATGTTTTACCTCAAATGGTTCAAGCACAAGATTAGCATAAAAATCATGTAGTTTATTATTGCACTTACATATTATGAAGCTATCCAGTTTTGAATGAAACTGTTTCTTCCTGCCTATTTCCTGCAGGAAGGTTTTCTTAATATCAACTGATTTTGAAGTATGCAACTGAAGGTAAGCAAGAGACAAAGTTACTGACTTTTCTTATTCCAAATATTCCTAAAGAAAGCTTGCCTTAATATCTCTGTTGTACCTCAAAAACACAACTACAAACATTACCTGTACAGAACTCTTTTTCTGACTATGGACGAACACCAAATTAACTAGTTTCTGAATCTGAAGCATTGCACTTTTCCAGAAAGGAAAAACAGGAAGCAAGACTGAAGATGCTAATAACATTATTGCTGTTTCCCAGATTTCTTTAACTGCACCCTCAGCCAAAATTATCAAAACATAGACACTGACATAATCTTTACTGACATGCCTCATTTGCCCCACCAAATGACCTACAAAAAAAGCAAAAATTAGACCACTGCATTTAACTTCTAAGCACAAACAAATCAAACTTGCACATGATACTATTTATGTGATTCAGGAATTTTAGAAGTAACTGAGAGCCTTTAGCTGCTCTGAAGAGACAAACTACAAAATCACACAGACGTGTCAATCTTAAATGCAGCATTCCCTACTTTTCAATTAAAGCAGTCACTCTACCACTCTATGAATATACTTGATAACAACCACCAGTTTAACTCTACAAGGTACAAAAAAAAAATCTCCTTTCACCACGGACATTTATGCTTTAAAGTGCAATTAACAGAACAAAGATCCTAATATACATTAAATCTCACTCTGATAAAAATTACTCTGGAATTCACCAACCTAATTATTTATTACAACTCACAAAATAGTTGAGCATATTAACTATACAGTTCAAGGATTTCAAACTGACATACACATGGTATCCACAGGTACATGCAAAAATATCCTATTGTCTTTTCCTCAGAAGAGATAAGAGCAACTAGTCAGGTAGCAAGCACATCTGTTCTGTATCCGTGAGAAGTCGTCAAAGCTAGATGTTGCTACTTTACCATACCATGATATAGGTCACATGCCACCAGCAGCTTAGTGAAATAAGTTGCAGACCCTCAACTGCATAAGCACCTAAAAAAGCAAATGCAGACTGCTGCTTAAGGCTAAAATTTAGGAAATCATCCCATGATTATTTTACCACAGAAGTCTTCTCAAGCAATTTCAAATGTTAACCTTTTAAAACTATTGAAACATTCACACTTTCATCCCAAGTCTCTCAATCTTCTAGACTCTAACAATTCTAGAAAGGCAATGACAGACCTAAACCTGCATGTAAATTTCTGACTGTATGTTAAACCAAACTTGCAAAAGACTCTTTATAATACAAACATGCAATCAACACACAGGTCTGACCTGTGCAGACATTTGAGAGGGCTATTCTACACAACCATTTACCACATTTAACTTTCTAAAAAGTAGTTTTCATCTTTTTACATGAAAGATCTGCATGTGTATGTTCCACAGTTTAAAGCGTATCATAGCATAAAGCCTATCAGGGACTGAAGGAATTCAAGCTGTAATTCGGTATACACTAACAAAGGAAGCATTGTTGTTAGTGCCATCTGCAAGACTGAGACGTTAGCTTTGACCATATGCGTTCTGTATTTGTTGAAAATAGAGGAACAAAAAATAAGTGTTAATAGATCTGTCAAAACAATATTAAAATGCAGAACTGTAGTGGTTTTAAAACTGCATTTAGATGTGGCTTGTTATTTCTCAGTTCTAAATCAGTGAATTCACTGAAATCCTACAACAGCATTTTACTAACCTTATGAGGACAAACCACTACAAACATATTACATTCACATGATGCAAGATTCTCCCAAGATTTTAACTCCTGCTTCAGTTCTTTTATAAAATTATTTTCAGAAACTGCAAGTGAAGCCTAAAGCCAAGTACAAACTTCATTTCGATTCTACCCAATGTTTCCAAGTCACACTATTTCCAACAGGCAAAAATACCAACAGCATGAATCACAAGCAAAAACACAAGTTTCAGGTCAAGAGTCTGAATAGCAGATGTGTGCAGTTTGACTGCTAAGTTAATGGCCTATTGAGACTTAAACTGATCACCAGTAGAAAAGTTCCTACATGTCCACACCCTATAAATAATTCTCACAAAACACTGCAATAGAGAGGGAAGACAATGGGATCAGTAGCAAGTGGCAATGGCAGACATTATGCTTACATTCATAAAACTACTTGGATTACTAAGCCTACGACAGCAATTCTCAGGCTTCATGTGCCTTCAGCAATTTAAGACTACCATACAAGATGCACACAAGTGACTACTGCCTATCACATTACTGTTGATCAAACTTTGAAACGGACATTCCAAGACTGTGTAACTGGATGTGCATTTCCAGCAACTACAAGTATAAAGTAGAATTCGGTAGCTTCAATCACAAAAAAGCAGTCTGCACTTTTATCTTTTACTTCTGAAGAATCATTGCATAGAAACATTCAGATATTACTTACAGTTCAACTGAACAGAACTTTGTTTCAACTCCCTCAGCCCATTCGCCTATCCCCTTACAGAATTTGATATACTTTAAAAGAACAAAACCGAAGCCAGAATGAGATACTTCCATTAAGACCACTGGAATTAAAAAATAATTATGATATCCTTATACCTGTCCATCATATTTGAAAAATCATGGCAGTCAGGTGAAGTTCCCAATGACTGGAAAAAGAGAAATATAATCCCCATTTTTAAGAAGGAGAAAATAGATGACCCAGGGAACTACAGAGCAGTCAGTCTCACCTCTGTGCCTGCCAAAATCTTGGAGCAGATTCTGCTGGAAGGCATGCTAAGGCACATGAAAAACAACAAGGTGCTTGGTGACAGCCAGC
>JANHGB010043314.1:0-20631 GCA_026283785.1 Coracopsis vasa | reverse complement strand
AATGCCGCCTTTGGGGGGGCCTGGGGGGGGGGGAGAGTAGCAAGTGGTTAAAACTGAATTGTGCTAGGTAAGCTTGGAGGAGGTAGCGTGTCCGGAGAACATGGCCCGCAGGTGCGGGGGAGAGCTTTCCGGGGCTTCTGTCAGCGCAGGGGGCTCGCAGGAGCAGGGCTCTAGTGCTGGGCCCTTGTCCTGAGGTAGCGGGAGGGCTAGGAGCCAGCTCGCCCTAGCGTCGCAACGCCAGCTTGCTTTCAGCCCGCTCTGCCACTGTGAGGGACTCTCCCAGAACTACGGGACACACGGGCTGCGCTTTTGACTGTTTAACTCAGTTGTATTCTTTTGTTTTTTCCTCACGTCTAGATGTGACCAGTTTGGATGTGGGCTTAGAAGATTTGCAGGAGGAGTGGGAGAAGTAAGCACAACTGATGCTACTAATGAGCAGGCCCTCTTGGTGGCTAGAAGTTGTGCTTTGAAGTTGTACTGTGAAGTTAGGCATATGCTTGCTTCTCTGTGAATTTAGGGTTAATAGTCTTCAAATGAAAGGTTACTTCCGTGGCATCACTTGGCTGTTGATTTTTGTCTACAACAAGCTTAAACACGTTTTTCATGCTACCTGAGGCATACTAAAAGCCAAATACCAATCACTAGAATGATTAAAATGCACATTAGTAGAAATGCAATTATGCATTAATGTCCACTTCATTGCAGAATAATTCATAAATGAAAAAAATGTACTTGGTGAATGAAGAAGAGTGGTACATTTTTGTAAAACCATTTTTCTTGTTATTTTAGTGTCCTCTTGTGGAAAAATGCAGAATTGAGGATGCTTTTTGGGTTTATGTCCAAGAATTTTTGTGTTTGGGGTAATTTTCAAAACCAATTGTATTGAAGATTTTTTGAAGTCTTTTGTGAATATTTAGTAAAATTAAATTACCTCCCTTTTAATGTTCAAAATACGTAACTTCTCAGATTCCTCTCAGTCACCTTGCTTTCTCAAAGGTGAGAGAAATAGCATGTTTTGGAGTCAGGGTATGTTATTAGTATTTATGTTAGTGTACTATATTAACACATTAAAAAGCATTTCAAAGAAGTCTTGGAAAAACAACATCAGTAGTTTCATTTTCATCTTTCAAGTTTCCTGTGGTAGGTGCTAAGTTTCTTTTTTTTCCGTGGTGCTCCTTGAGCTAAACACAGAAATACCCTCATTGAAAACTTAACTGGAAGCTTTTTTAAAGTGTATTTCTGACCTGTTTTTCATGACATAATATGCAATTACATTGAGGTGTTTATCTCGTAAAGGTTGGGAGGTTCTTTGAGACAGGACCTCTTGCCCTCTAGTTTTAAAATATGTTGCACCTGAAAGCCTCTCACCTTAGACATTTGAGTTCTAATATAATGAAATCAAGCATCAAGGCAGGATCCTGAAGAGTCCCTTGCTTTTAATGGTACTTTATGTTAAGCACAGAGTTGTGGAGATACCTCTCCACAAGAGGAAAAAATATGCAAACCAGTTATTTAATAGGTAAGAAAGTACGGACTTAATGAACTTGTGTCTGTTAGATAAGAAGGTTTTTATTAGTGTTTATCAGCTGTGGTTTTGATTAAAAGGTTTGGGATTTAGCTAGAGTTTTTTTCAGGGGAACTTTTGTAAGCGAGAAAAGGTATGATTACGAATAAATGAAAAATACTGTCAAACGTGTGTAGATATTTGAAGCACAGCTGCCTGGTGATCTTCTGTTTAGCAGTGTCCAAAGATCCGTGAGATTAGTGAGCATGTACTTGAGTTGAAGAGAACTCAAGCCATAAGAACAGAACCATAATCTTGCAACAGAAAGTTATACAATCATCAAAGCACTGTCTGGGGGCCTCCAACAGTGGTACATGACTGATGAGCCTGGTGTTACTTTCCTCCTTCCCCCCCCTTTTTTGTTTGAGGACACATACCTCAAAACCTCTGGAGCTTTGAGGATTCTTCCTCTGTTGTGTAAGGAGTACAGAATTCAGTAATGAGAAGACTTGAGGGTATCACTTTTGAAAGTTCTTTTGACTTTCCAAAGTGTTATGTGCTTATGTTGGGGTTTTTTTTGCTGCTATTTGTGCTTAACATGGGGCAAAACTATGGGACTCAGTTACTTTAAAATATATTGTTCTATTGGGATAAAGAAGTAGCTACCACAAATATGTGCCTACTAGATAAGAATCAGGAGGTTGTTTTATAAAGAAATACTGTTAGATTCTCCTGCCAACCTTCAAAACTGTGCAAACATCTAGTGTATAATGAAATATCTTTAATGGAGTAATAATCTCTAGTTAATAATTAAATCTTCAGGAGCTGTTGTAATTTGTTTATGGTACAGTATTTAATCTCTTTACATGAGACTTCTTCAAGAGGAATACTCAGAATTCAAATTTCATGAAGGGAAATCTAGCTTTATGTAAAGACTGATTTAACATACCACAGGTTTAACTTGCTACTATTGTGAACAAGAAGAATTGGTCTCTCAGACTAAAAATTATGCTGGATTTGCAGTTACAGGTAAATTTCTTAGGCTGTTGATAAACTATGGTTCAGAGATGCATTGATGAGGATCACAAGTGCCGGAGTGTATCAATTTCCAGCCAATGACACTTAGCTAGTTCTGGTCAATACTTACACACTAATGTATGCATCTTACTAGTGGAAATACAGTTATGCAACATCACTATGATAGAGTAAATAGGAGACCTTCATTATGCAAGATAATGAACTTTTAAATTAGTCTGGGAATGGGATACCTGCCTACTCTTCCAGCCTCTTTAATGTTTATGCTTTGAGAATTTCTCCTTCACTGTCACTCCTGTTCTGACATCCATATGCAAGATTTAACAAATAATGACAAAAGTTTTAAAAACTAAATGAAGGGAGTGCTGCTGTCTAGCTCTTTCAGATGCAGTTATATGCTAAGAGCTTTAGGGGTGCAAAATCTTAAGAAACGGGTAAATGTCAGAATATGAACCGATACTATCTTTCCAAAGTAATTTTATCCTTCCTGTTTGAAATAGAAAGCCTCTGTGAAGAGGGTTTGGGATGTCTTTTCTGAAACTCTTCAGTTTTGATATTTCAAATAGACTGCTGGTACGAGACTCATTTCCTGTTTCAGAGGTTGATGGCCCTGTTTGTAGGGTCAGCATTGAGGTGCTTGTTTTCTTCTGCATTGTTCTATTAAAAAAACCAACCAACCAACCAACAAACGCACACAAACCAAACCTCCCCAAAAGCCCCAAACCTGAACTTTGCAACCTGTGGCAAGTTGCTGATGACTTATCAAAATGACATAGCCATTCTGTATTTGCCAGCAATAGAAATGTAGCCAGTGCTGATGCAGTGTTTTTCAAGCTCTTCTGCATTGTCAGCATTTCAAGAAAAACCAGCTGAAGGCTCTCCGCTTTTTGATCTTTGGTAAATTCACATCTACTGATAGAAGGAAAGATGTGTGAAAGCTCAAAATACCACTATCCAGCAGTTCATTGTACTCTGGTTATTATGCTGTTTTGAGCCCCAAGTAACATTTCCAGAACTGCACAGGAAGTTTTGAAGCATTAATTTGAAAATCTGTAGCCTAATGAATACACCATCCAGTCCTTTCTATAAGGGGAGGGGAGAACCAAGAAACAACCCCCCAAAACAACCCAAACCCCCCAGTAAATTTGGCCCTTGTATGGATGGCATGGAGGTAGGAGGAGGGGAGAAAAGGGCAGGTTTATTAGGGAGAACAAGTAGTATTTGTGTAAAGTAAAAAAAGGAAAATTACAGAGTTCTGCATCTTTAAAGGTGGTTTTTGATAGATTTTTATTTCCTTGATCTTAGCTCCCAACTACTAAGCAGGTCAATTAAAGGCTAAAGAGTAAATTGAAGTCTTTGAAAAGGGAGCACTGATTATTTCTTAACTCTCCTCTACATGTTGTTAGAAGGAAGCTTTTATATTTTAGCATTTGGGACTGTTTCTTGAATGTGCTAAGTGCTGGAATCAAGGTATTAATTTAAAGGTAAGGAATCATTAAATTTTCTATTATGTGTATCTTAAAAAAAAATTTTTTTTGTAGTCTTCACTTTATAAAGTAGTGTATACAGAATTTTAGGAAATCGGTTTCTGAGAGTTGAGAATGCTGTGGGAAATTAAAGCTTTAAATGTGAGATTTCCCATGGGAAAAGTATTCTTTCGCTTTGGAAAGACCATTGTAGGTGGTCTTGTAGGTCTAGTAGGTAGGTAGGTAAGCAAGCAGCCCTCTGAAGTTAAACTTCAAGAGATTAAGAAAAAACTTGGGTTTAAGTGCTGAACATAGTGTTCTGCTGTTCTTAAGCAGTGTTTTATACTATAATCTTGACAAGCATCCAAGTGCTTTTCTGTCCTCTGATACGGTAATTCATACCCAGACCTTTTTAACCAAAACCAGTAGGGGATTATTTTAATTAATTCTAAATCAGCAGCTAAGATTCATTGACATTGTTGCTAAAGATTATATTTTTGCTCTGGTTTTGAGACAGCCGGTGTTCAGATATTATCTTGGGAAGTTAGTTTTCTTTTCCATGATAGCATTAATCTTATGTATGAATTCCCAAAGAAGTATGATACTGAAATTACAGTTGTAAAGAAAAATAGAAATGCTGCAGAGAGTTTTGGAGGACCGTGTATTTCTTTAGTCACACTAGTTCTTTTATCAGTTTGGTTTACCTTTTTCAACACTCAGTACTTAAAACTGGAGAGCAGTTTCTAGCATTAGTAGTCTATGCAAAAAAAGTTTGGCTTCCTGATGCACTTGTCGAAACCTGCTTGGTGTCATAATGGTAGAACACGTACACTAGCAGGCCAACTTCCACTTTGTGGCCTGAGAGTTTGTAAACAGATGTGAGCTGGTATCATGCTTGGAAATCTGCTGTCTTTTTAAATATGCAGACTAGAAGTGCACTGCATATATCCTGCCTGGAATATGGGCTAGTATGTTATCTAACCCCTTCTCCAAGGCTGGGAGATGGCAGGGGAGAAGGCATCTCTATGCACAGCAAGGGCTTACCTGTGGGAAAGCAAGAAGAAAGGAGAGTTGCCCTGAATGCATACCATGGTGGTAATGTCAGTCACCAGAATAGTTCAGTTATTTCAGAGGTTCAGGAAAAGCTCACAGTGACATAGCCAATGTATTTAAAAACATTGCATTAACACTTACTGCACATGAGGAATTGCTGTTTGAGAGTCATGTAAGCATGCAAAGGCAGCATTAAATAGGACTATGTAATGTGCAAAAATAACGAAGTAGCTTAGGTTCACATGGGCTGCTCTTGGAATGGATACCCAAAGTATTTATAGCTGCCCTTGGGTCCAGGGGATTTAAATAGTTCAGGTTTGCATTAGGGGTTCCCAATAACCCTTTAGATCAATCTAGTGACGTTTAATATTACAAGCAAGTGCTAATTATAGTGCTCTTTGGACAAGCAGGAAGTGGTTTCCCATCCTCAGCAAGTCCTAGCACATAGGGAACTTCATCCTGGGTTGAAGCTCCTAGCTGGCCTTCCCCTGGATGAAACATGTTTTCTTCACCTTTTCTTCATAAGGTGTCATGATTATCAGCATAAAGCAGTAGCTCGCAGCTGCCTGGGCTTCATCTCATCTCTCACTGAGGGGAGGGAAGGAATTGCAGCAGTTGGCATATTTTGAATGTGCCGTTTCATGGCTTTGAGTGCAAGGGGAGTACCTGCAGCAAGATCTGTGCTCTGGGCTGCCTTGTGACATGATCTGTCTTTGCCCTCTCTGTACAGCCAGCTTTCTCTACTGGGGAGGGGGTGGAAAGCAGGAGGGGTCTGTCACCTCTCTTGCCATTTCTTCATGAATGCTGCTTACTGACAGTGCTTAATGTGGTGTCTTTCTGCTTTGCTCTGTGCCCTCACTAATCATTTTCTTCCACTGGTGATGGGAGGAATCTTGTATTTTGAGGACTATTTTGGCATGGCCTGGGTTATTTTATAACTGGTTTAGGGTTGCTCTGGGAGGGGAGTTGCTCTCCATGTGTCATCATTCCTCATGACAGGGCGTTCTCCTGTCAATCACAGGAGGGCCATGTGTTTGCAGCCCCGTAGCTTTCTGCTTGGGCAGTCTGCATACACTGAGGTAGGGGCTCAGAGCATCCTGCAGTGAGTTGTTTCTAAGGTAGCTTTTAGGTGGTGTTTGCATAGCTGTTGGGAGGCTTGGTGTAAAACCTGCTGCTGGCACTGTAGTTCTCCAAGCTCAACCTTGTCCCTGTTTTGCAGTAGGCTGTCCCTTGAGCATCTACAGCTTTCTTGGCCTTTAAGGGATAGTCTGCTGTGGGGGTTGCTAAGCTCTTTCTTGCATGAATTACTGTAGCTTTACCTTTGGCAGCAGTGAAGGGAGCTGCCAGAGGTCTTGCATAGCATTTAAAATGTCAGCTGCCAGTCTAGAGCAGCTGCCAGCACTGGAGCTCTGGCAGGGACAGGGCGAATGTGGAGAATGTCAGTGTGGACACAGCATGAGTCAGGCTGGGCAGGGACTTGTGTACAGAGTATCCTGATGTTGGTAAAATGCCCTTTGAAACCTCTCAGCAAGTTGTCTCCTGTGTTGCTTGGGTCATATGTAAGGACATGCTACAGGCTGTTGTGTTTTGTATTCAGACGTGACTGTAAGTGGCCTATAAGAATGTGGGGTCTGTGCAACTGGTAGTGTCTCTGCTGGGTGAAACATTAAGACAAAGCACTAGGCAGCGAGTCTTAAAAAAGAATGTAGTTTCTAAAACAAATCATTTTGTTCACATGTATATAGATTTTAAGATTTTCTTTAATTGACATTTAAATGTTTGGAATTCATCTGTTGGTTGGACTGAATTGACATGGGAAAAATAATAAAACACAAAAATTTGTAACTACTGTCCTTGCTTGTCATCATAGCCTTTGTGAGAAAATGGCTCTGGAGAGCAGGTGTGTTTTTGTAGCATTTTTCTTAGAAGCCATGGCTGCAGGGCTTTGAAATGTGTGCACATTTGTGATAATTTGAATCTCTCATTTGCTGTTAGTGTGGGAAATAATTTTATTTTTATGCTGTTACTTCTTTGCAATGGATTGTGCCAGCTGTTCTAAGTTAGATGCATACTCATTTGCCTATTACCTCTGATTTAAACCGGGCTTCTTAATTGGACCTGTTAGGTATAAGCACATGTACCAGAGATGCCCAGATAGGTAGAGACAAATTCCAGATCATTTGGATTGGATCCAAATCCATTCATGAGATTTAGCTCTCTAGCAAAGAGTTCTATATGGCAGCGTTAAAGGAAGAGCACTCATTGGTTTGGCTGACTAGTAATGAAAGGTGCATCCATGGAATGCAGGGGTGTGTGAATTAGAAGGGTCTCAGTGCCAGGCTCATAGATATAATAGTAGGCTGGATACTGTAGTATTTACCACAGTGTTTTACACATGGGATTAATCTATGCCCTTGCACTGGAAATGTGTGCTTTTCATGCCCTGTCCTTTTGCATATGTGCTGGGTTTGTGTTCCTTATGGTAACAAAAGATTCCATTAAGCATCCCATGCCAATTTAAATACTAACTGGCATATAGAACTGTGCTTTTGATACCACTGGTAATGGAAATAACTTACTGAAATGAAATTTCGGACTTCCTGATGGGAATGCTACCAGGATAAGAGTGAGCCAAAAGCATTCATGAAGTTTTTGCTGTTCTAGGTTTACTTCTGTGTACAGGAAAACTTGCATATACAATGAAAGCCCAATCATGTTCTGCATCCAAGATCTTGGTTGTATTGGAGATTCATTTTTTAGTCTAGGAGGGTTTCTGAAATGGGGAGAGTGCAAGAATCAGATCATCAGAGGGTTGTTGTCAAAACTGCCCAAGAAGTTATAAGTGAAGAGAATAAAGTCAGTCATAGTTGTCTTTTATGGCTTTTATGTTTGTTCTGACCACTGAATTCTAGGAAAAAATAAAAGCCTGACTGTAACAAACTTTCCTAATGGCAAAATTTTTGCTAGTACCTTGACCATCCTTCAATCTGGTCTTCTCTATTTTAGTGCTACTTCTTCAGCCTCTTCCTTTTCTTGCTGGTCCTGGATTTTTTTTTCAGGGATGGACTGAAACTAGTGGCCTGTGTTTTGTTAATCTGCCTTCTGTTACTTATTTTCATGTCTTTGAAATTATTCAGGATGGCACTAATGTAGTATACATGTTTTAGGCATGAAGAGGTTAATGAAGCTTTAACTACCTCATAAAAACATTCATGTTCTTGGCAGCCTTGATATGGTAGTTATTGCCTGCAGTCTCATACAAGGACTATTATCCTTTTGATTGTCATATTTCTGTATAGCCAAACTAGATTTAACATTTTTAAAGGACCTTTAGGGTCCTTTTGTACACTCCTCAGCAGTAAATAGCAATTTTATGGTGCCTCTTTTGAAAAGTGAAAGGGCAACTTTAGTAAATAGTTAATCAAACCAAGAATTCCTATGTTAAAAAGAATAAAATAATGTTCATGAAAAGGTGTTTTGAAGATGTTTTTGTGATTTAATTTTTGGACATAAGAAATTCATAGCATAAGAAACAATTCCCAAAGCCCAACTACTACTAGTTGGATTCTGGTTCTCTGGCTGCTTAAACCATGGCTATGAAGTAACTAGCTTTTATTATTATTATTATTTTATTTTGTATTTTAATTTGAGGAAGGGAAAAAAGTGAAAGCAGTAAGAATGAAAGTGGACACACCATTTTTTAAATCTCCAATAGAAGTGAATATTTGTGGAAATTTCAGACTCATTGCTAGCTACTTGTGCTGCAGTGGCTATTTTAAATCCATCACGTGACTGAGAATGATGCCACTCAATGTACTTGGATTGCTTAATGACTTTTTACAGGCAATGTTATGTTGTAAAACAGTTAGGTAAGATGTTTCAACCACAGAATTAGTTTGATACAAGTCCGCAGTGTGAAGAAATATTTTTAAAACTTTAATACCTGATGGACGTTCATAGGCAAAACTAAAGAACTAGTTTTGAAGTAAATACTCAAGCTGGTATTTCTTACGCAGTGCTCTGTTCATCCCTATAAAGGCTTGAGATGTGAGAAGTATGTTTTTGAATACATGGTTATGTTGTTTGGTCCTGTTGTACCCATGATTATTTGCCTGTGTGCATTTCAGGAGTCTGCAACTTTTATTGTTAAATACTTAAGATATTTAATGTATCTGAGTGTTGCTGCAGCCTTAAATCTTGGAAGTGGTTGGGATTTGTGATTTTGAACTGCTGCTTAGATTTCATTAACTATTTTTCATTTTCTTACATTTTTAAGGGGGGAGTGCTTCTAGTTATTATATGCTACTTTTTATTTATTAACATTAGCTAGTACTACCTAGCAAACATACTCTCTTATAGCTGAAATATCTAAACTTAGAAATGTGCCACATATGCCAATCCTGAGATAGTTAGAGTATGGATGAGTGCTGCTATTTTGAATCCAGAGTTAAGAGAGTAACTTGGGCAGTCTTTTCTACTGTAAACTAGATGTATCTATACATTAAAAGGTACTAGATCTTAGAATCCTGTTGTGAAATGTTAACTGCAGCACAATGTCCTTTTGTTTCTTTGAGTTTATAGCATGTCTTAATCTCATTTAAAAAAACAAAACAAAAAACCAAACCCAACAAACAACAAACAACTCGAGTTTTTTTTTTGAGACCACAATTAGACCTTCCTCAGTCACTATCCTAAGAGGCTGTATGTGAGTAGATTATCATCTCTCTGGGTATTCAAAGTGAATACTTTTATTTTAATAGTATGCTCTAACATCATACTTACAATATTTCCATGTGCTAAGTGAGCATTATATCATCAAAAAGTATGTGAGAGAATATGGAAATTTCAGGTATGGTGACATGGTTTAAGCCTATATGGGAACATCATGACGTAGCTGCATGTGAGCAGTAAACTTCACTATGCATGATGTAATTCATGGCACTTTACATTTTGCAAGTTACTAAATATTTTTCACATGAATTTCAAGAATTCCGTTTTCCTAAGCTCTCCCAGTTAAACGCAAAAGAAGGAACTAGACTTGTGTATTTTATGTAAATTTGAATCTTATCTTGATGATAGAGAACCCTCCAAAAAAGGACGTGGCAAAGTGAAAGGTAATTCCAAACAGTTTTGAAAAGAATGGGAGACAAAGGGAGAAGAAAAGAAAGAAAAGTAAATCTAATCTCTATGAAATAAAAGGGAACTTGTATGCGTGGAGGGGTGTGTGCATGGTTGCAGAGGCAGCCCTAGGTGTCAAACACCTTGTAGACAGGAGGTTGGTGATTCTGCTGTGAGCTGTTTTGGTGGTGGAATGAGAGCAAGGTTTGAGAAGAACACGAAATTACATAAGGATGTCTCTGTTGGTTGTTTACTAGCCAATGCTACTGGAATAAACAGCTGTGCTGGCAGTACAGTGCCTCTTTTGTCATCTAGTCTAGCAGCATGGGAGATGGAAACTTAGAGCTCAGGCCTTGAATTCAGTGAAAGAAATCAAAGGGATAAGGCAGCTTGTCATATAACTTTCAAAACTGAAGCAATATAGAGTAATTTTGATCACAGACAAGACCTTTTTAAATTCAGAAGTTCTTTTTGCAAGTATTGCTCTGTAAACAAAACTTTAATCGACAAACATAGAGGTGAAACCCTCACCCTCCCCATCTTCCCCCCAAAACCACCTCCCAACTCTCTTCCCTTATGTTGTGGGGGTATTTTACAGTTTTCTTACAAGTCTTTGGATAGAGAAACCTGTGATAAAGAGTCAGGTTTCTCATTGCAGGATGACAGTGACATGGGGAAGATAAATTCCTCAACAAGAGTGTGTGCAATGCACACGGAGACTTTCTCAGTTCTCCAGCCTTAGCCACCTTTTTATTAAACGTCTGATTCAGTGACCAGACCTCAGTTTGCCTGGCAGAATTAGAACGAATGATGATAATACAGAAGTGCTTTCCGCATTAGAAGCTACTTGTGATGGTTTCACATTTTTTCTAGGCATATGTAAGCATTTGGATCCACTAAACATCCTCCTGCAGGTGTAATATTTTCACAGAAAAGAGAAAATCATAACTTCACTATGTCACAGATATTTAACGAGGCAAACTATGTTCAGATACTGCTTAATTAATCTTGTTTCTTTACAGTGAAAGATGATTCAGATGCTGAGTTTTCTAGAGCGCCATGCATTAACCTAGTGCCAGAAAACAGAAGAAAAAAAAAAGGAAGAAGAAAAAACCACACCCCAAAACAAAACAAACCAAAAAACAAACACCAGGAATTTAGTAAGACTGAAACATCCTTGTTCCGCTGCTGAGCAAACTGAAAGGAATGTATTTACATGTATTCACTGGAGGCTGCTAAGGTTCACTTATTATTTCAGGATAGTAGAATGTAGTGAGTGGGTTGGGAAGAAGTATGCTTTTGTATTGAAACTATAACACTTCTAGCAGAGATAAAGAATGCTTAATTTACCTTACTGAGGTCTGTATTCTCCCCAGGCTTTCTGCACAGTAATGTCCAGAGATTTCTGAGCTCCATTCTACATCATCAGCCAGTTAGGATGCATTATAAAAATACACCCTTTCATAACTTCTGAAATGGGAATAGTTTAATTAGGTTCTTAGCTGAATAACTGAAGTTCAGTGACAATGTTTCAATGTTAGTGTTAAATTCTGTAGTTGGAAACAAAGTCAACTAAATAGATAAGGATTTTGCCAGCACTATAGAAAAACATTTATGCTATTATTTTATGATACTGTAGGAATCGCAGTAACTTTATATAGGTTATATTTCGACCTATTTCTTCTCTTATTTTCAAGGAACACCTGGCAAATCTATATTTCTGTGTAGTTAATAGTGCTTTGACTTCGTTTTGGGGAAAAGGAGAATGAGAGGCAGAAAACTGAATGGAATGAAACTTTGGTGTAGGTCTAGCAAATTTAAAGGAGTTTAAAGTATGAGAAAGAAATGCTCTGCGTTCTCGCTGTTCTAAAAAATAATATAACACTAATAAAAAAATTTTACTTGCCTTGTTCATGTTTTATTTTTGTGGCAGATCTGGAATACCTGGGTAGCATACTCATTGTGGCTAAAATACAAGCTTCTGTAATGATCTCATATTACAAACTTGCTATCTCCAGTAAACTAGGGTTTGTTGGTTTGGTTTTTGGTGTTTGTTTTTTTTGTGTGTGTGTGTGTCTGAATAGATACACAAAAACCTTTTTATTATTTAAAATGGAGTAAGAGTCCCTGAACCAACAAGGCCATTCTTAAAGGGTTTAACATCCTTCATTGACAACAGTGAAGGTGAGACTTGTTAACAAGTTGAGCCTAAACAGATTTAGTTAAATACTAATGGCAGAAGTGTTTCTAATTAAACAGGTACGGTGAAGATAACATTCAGAAAATAGAGAATTTGGGAAAGTTACTATCAAATTACAGAAAGGGTGCTGGCATTCTTACATTTCTATACTTATACTCACTTCCACTGTGCTAACTTACCTGCTTGCTGGTTTCTGTTTCCCTTTGATGGAGTTCTTATGTAGAGATAGTATTTTAAGTTTCTTACATAGCAGCATTTTCAGAGCAGAAATTCTTCCTTTGTTCAGTTAGCACTTAACATACTGGAATTTGGATGTTTAGATATTCCTGTAATAAGTTTAATAACTTCAAGGATTTATTCCTCTAATAATTTTTCTAAGTATACATTAAGCTATTCCTCAAAAGCTTGATGCGTAAACCTTATTTATCCCTTATTTTTTTATAGAGACTTTGAAACTAATTTGACATTAATTTGGTAGCACTTTGAAGTGAACAGTCAGAAGGATCATGTTGAAGAGATCATTTGAAAGTCACTTATGCATTATGGTCTCTTCAATGCGAAGTCACTTACGTGTTTCCACCCAATTCTAGTGGGACTGAACCAGACACAGGGACTGAGCAAGAGCTTTATAAAGACAATTTCTGTAATCTTCTCTTCCTATGCCCCAATTTCTAAATTTCTAAAGTATGTAGGGTGCATGTACATTGTAGTTCAGGTCAGGAATGCCCTTTCAGAATGTATTTCCACGTTATTACTAATTACTGTTGTTAGCTCACTTCATCTGTTCAAATGCATATAGTCTGCAGATGCAAAGTCCTCAACACCACTGACTTGATCTGCTGACTCTCTTTTGGATGGTTGCAGTCTCTGCAGATACCCTACAGTTACAGAGAAGTTCTGCAAGTGGTAGCCTACATTCCCCAAAATTCAAAGTAATACGGGATTCCTTTTTCCTTTGCTTCTATGGTAAAACATTTCAATAGTTTTTAGTTCCTCTGTGATTATTTTGCCATGTGTACTCAAAATGTTTCCTGCAGCTAGGAACCAGAGAAGAAATGAATAAAGCGAAAGTAGTTCAGTACAATATGCAGTACAAGCCTAAAGTATGAAGAATAGTTCAAGTGAAAGTCTCTTACTCTAGGAGTCAATGTTGTTGAGTAGCCCAGTGGTTGAAAATATATATTAGTTTTCTGGGAAAAAAAAAATAGCAAACCGCTTTCACTTTTCTTTGTAGTTTCTTTTCTCTTTTCTTTAATGTATGTTGCTTTTCTTAAATACCATTTTGGGCAAATAGTGTTATTTTTAGCAGCAGTATTGGTTGTGCATAGCATTAACAATTGTGGACATGCTCAAGGAATCTCTAAGAAAAAATCTCTATAAAAAACCTCTGTTTAGGTAAGTAGTCATTCCTTGCTTGACGTTTGCAGTATATTAAACTATACTTACATATTTTAACTGAATTCTTTGAGGGATGGCCAGTTATATCCTGAATAGATCAGAATCCTTAGCTTTTGATTCAGTAAATAACTTCTTTTCAGAAACTCTCATGGAGATTTTGCTTAGAATTCTGCATTCCTTACCATACTCTTCTAAATGGCTAAAAATAGTTTCAACATGCACAATACATCAGATAATAGATGTATGGAAAATTCTCACTACAGTGTTCTTAAAATGCACTCTCTGAATCTGTTGGAATGAGATGTGTCATATTTAGTCATCGTCTTGGATGAGCAAGGAGCTTTATATGGACATTTTAAACTGCTGAATTATGTTACTGAAAAATGCTTAGAAACATTCTCTTGCTAAACAGCTTTGTGGTAAAAGAATTCCTTCAGTTTCATAAGTGATTTTTCATTTTGCTGATAATCAAGAAGTCCAACTAGAATAAACCCCACCCAGTTAAAATCTGAATATTCATGATGGATTGTGTCCCTGCCCATGGCAGGGGAATTGGAACTAGATAATCTTAAGGTCCTTTCGAACCCTAACTATTCTATGATTCAGAGTGATTCTATGATGCAGGTGGTAGTTGCTTCTCACTGCAGGTGAGGTGTGCTGGGTATTTAGCTGAACTTTGCCTGTAGATGCTTTTGTAGATCTTCCCAATGAAGCCATAACTGACAGTCCTTCAAAAGAAGAAAGAAACAAAAAAGAAATTTCAAATAGTTGTAAATTTTCACCACTTTCCAAACACGGCGGTTCCAATATGGGAATTCATGTAAGAAGCTCAGAGGAGCTCAGGGACTCAGACCTCTCAGTTCTTGTTCTGGTGCCCGAACTTCAGGCAGTGTGTGGAGCAGAGTTTGGGTTGTCCAGCCCTAAAAATTCTGTGTGATTCTGTGTGAAAAATCTCAAATTGTTCAGCTGGGTAACCAGCATCAGGGAATATAACAAGTAGGTTTTTGTTTGCAAATGTGGGTAAGCTCACCCATTCTTGACACATCATACCTCCTCTCTTCCCATACCTGCTCTTTTCTTAGGTCAGAAGCATTCATATTTATAGGAATTAAAAATCCAAGAATTCAGAGGCTACTACCCATGAATCCAAGACAACTTTGCAGGGGCAGGAGAAATACAGCATATCCAAATCTCTTTTAGCATGATTTCTTTCAGGCAGTGGTTTCAGACTGAATAAATGAGTATAGACTTTAGAGGCTCCAGACACCTTAGAGTATATTGAATTAAAAAAATTAATGGGCATTGCTGTAGTGAATAGAAGGCAATGTGCTTTACAGAGAAGTGAGTAGAATATGTCTCTTGATTCAGTGTACTTTCAAGTAATTACTAAGAGCAGATCCTGCTGATAATTCAAACAACAAAAACATTTTCTAATTATGTAGAGTCAGATCTTCTGGTTTACAGTTTCCCAGCAAAGAACTCTTCTTTGGGAGGCCTAGGGTAGAATATTCCCTCCTCTGCTTGTCCTTCTGATAAATACATTACACCTCGTTTTCAACTAGTAAGTGCCAAAATGTCTGATAATTGCCTCTCCTTCAGAGACAGCAAAACATTCTAGATTTCTGTAAGTAGCGGTTACTCAAATGCGCATGCCCAGATAGTGGTTCATACTGTTTTTTAGAGGAATAAATGAAGACCCAGCGTTGTAATAGACTGTGACACAGCAAGAATAAAATTAACGTTATGCAGCAATGATGGAAACCAGTAGTTCTCTGTCGACTAGCCAGTTGCATCAATTGGAAAGTAGCTGTTTCATTTTTAGTAACAACTGCAAGAAATTATTTTAATAACTTGTAATATCTTATAAAATTTACATACTGAGAGAGTGGGGAGGTTACTGTCTGTAAAGCTACAATTGTAAACCCAAACAGTATTAATCTGTTTCTGAGGTGAGGGGTTTGCAGAAGACATGGATTTTGTAACCAGAAAGAGAGGGTTATTTTTTTTCCTAGCAACACAGGAAATCTTTAGGCATGCTAATTAAATTAATTATAGGAGATTTTCAGTATTCCCAGGTGGAAGTTGAATATGAATGCAGACTCTGTGGCATGTGGTCATTGTAATACTGTAAGTTTCCTACTTACTTTCACTTTGATAAAATGAAACATTTTAAAATTTCTTTTTATGCATTCCACGTTTTAAACATGGAAATCAAATATCAAAATATTACATTCACAAAGGTGGAGTCAGAATATTTCAATCTTTTTAAAGCTACTATATTTGTTTGCAAAACAAATTCCTGCTGAGGGTGCGTAACACTTTTTGAAGTGACATTTTCAGCTGTAAAAACATGGTTAGAAAATTTCATTCTAGGTTTAATAACAGTTAGTGTTTCTTTAGCCCATGCTATTTAATTCAATCCAATGTAGGTGGGCATAGTTTTTGTCTTGAAATCTCTGTGTGCACGTTAAAGATAGATAATTAGAGAAAGAATGTAGAGAATTATAAAAATAAATTAGAATTAGAGACAATATAGAAGAAGGACATAAGTACACGCTCCTGATTTCCTAGGGAAAAACACAAGGCAAAGCATCACTCTAAGTACAATGGCCTGCTATTTGGTCAATGACTTACGACTTTGTTTCCTTAAAATGCTCTCTGTCCATTCATCCCTAACATCAAGAATGGATGCAAGTAATTTCAAGAACTGAATTAAATATTTGATATTGTAAAATCCCTGTGGTGTTTGTTTTTTGGTTTGGTTTGGTTTGGGTTTTTTTTTTTTGATTGCTTGGATTTTCCAGTTTGTCAGTACAAGATCACAGCTGCATAGTGGAAGCTAAAAGAAAAGCAGGGCAATTCAGCAACTTTTAGCATGGGCTATCTGTAGTTCCTTTGCTTTCATTTTCACCTGAAATGCAGGTTCACTTAGTTTTGAATTCACCACTGCAGTGTTGAATCTTCTGTTTGCTACTGAAGATAGAGCTTACTTTTAAGAATTCTTAGTTCTTGGACAGTATTGCTTATCACATCATTTCCAGATAGAGACCTATTTATATGGAGGGAGAACAAATGTCCAATTCCATCCTTGCTGATTCCCTACCTCTGTGTTTCATAAACCCCTGGTCACTTAGGATAAATCTAGAAAATGAAAACTTTGACTTAAGCATTTCTCTCGCAAGATGGCAGCATTGCTTCAGAGAATAAAATTGCCTGCACCATTCAGGATGTCTTGAAGTTTTTAATATTTCCATTTTATCCAGTATGTGAGAGGAACTCTGACAAATGTGTTCATTTGTGTTATCTGAAGTTATGTATCAATATCAGTCATGGGGCTGGATGAACTTCATTCATTTGCTGCTATGTTTTCAAGCTTTATGACGAAAATAAGTCACCAGGACTGTAATGAATTTTGTGAATTGTATTGGAACTATATAATTTTGATTCTTTATTATTATAATGGCTCTACTTAATACTGTAGCTGCATTTCTGAGGCTTCAGCTGCAAACCAGGAATTTTATTGTTTCAATTGCACTAAGCAGAATTATCTTACAGGAATTTTAATTTCAGATTTATATCTATTTTTCCTTCCTGTCCACTGAGAGCTATTATTTTTTCAGGACTTGATCTCTCTTACTCTCTCTGAAGTTGATGGCTGAGTCAGAATTTTAGGGTAAGTCCTGTAAGGAGGTAAGAACAGCAAGTAAGAACAGTTTTCAATTCCCTGTATAGACAGGAATTATGAAAGAGCTGCTGTTTGAACCATTAGAAGCATTGACCTTCATTTATCTCTGGGCAATCCTTGTACTTGCTTTCAGGGCAGCACTGATTGACTTTTAAAGGGATTAGGTCAAGTTTATTTCTGATTCTAAAAACAGGTCTACCACTCTGGCCTTACCCATAAAGAATAAAAAGCTTGGAAATACAGGAATCCTCATGGTGCTGTCTTGGATGCAGTTGAGCTTCTAAGAATATAGGTACATATGTTTTTTCTTTTAAATATAATTTTGCCTGTGATTCTGATTTTACAGCATAAATTTTGAGCTGAAGGATAACTTCTGAATTCATACAGTTGTTTTATAACTCTGTTCAGATACTTCATGTGCCAAAAAGTCTAACAAGACCATTTTCATTCTTAAATCAGGAAATATTTTCCATGATTTCCTGGAGAAATCTCTTAAAGTACTGAAGGAAATATACTTTGCTATCCTGAGTAGCAATGGTTATTGTTTCAAGGAGATATTGGGTGGTATATTATAACACTTTAACAAAAAAAGAAAAAAGATTTAAAGTCTTGTATTTTCATTTTCTTGAAGATCTTATGCTGAGCACACACACACACAAAAGTTTGCTTTTCTTGTAATTTCTCAAAATCCAACATGCTTAGGTAAGGTTTTATTGAGAGGTGGTGACTTCTAGGACCAAAGTGGGTTTACTCTGTAAGTGTAACTTTCTACTAATAGCCCAAGTCGTTTGACTTAATATTTAGAGATATCAAAATTAATATCTTTATACTTTCCCAAACTGAAATGTATGAATTGAGTATTTAGTTTCTTCTGTAATGTACCTAGAGATTTTTATTGGTGCAGTTCTGCTAATCTTCAGCAATTCACAGTACAGCCTCCCAAACATTTACCATTAGCATAATTTCCTTTTGTAGCTTTGACCACATTTTCTAAAACTTCTGAAGGAAGAAAGCCATGAATATAAATGATATTAACAGAATGAAGTCAGACCTTTGTGTGATAAAGAATGCTAAATTCTGCTCTTTCCTTTCTACCTCAGCACAGAGTCCAAGTACATAGAAGAATTTTACATGATGGTTATCTTCATTTGTAGAGGCTAGTGTCTCCACTTTAACATATTTTCTAGGATGTTTTAAGAACTGAACTGGAATATGTGGATAGCAATGTATGAGAGCTTCAGGAAAGTAGGTTCAGACTGGAAGTTGTTTTGACTCCTGCAGGTGAGCACACCTCCATCATTCCAACTGTCTTTGGTTAAAAAAGAGAGAGAGCATCAATCTAACCTCCTGGTCACATAAAGCCTGTAATATTCTCCAAGAGCCCTATGCTGCTTGCCTCCTTACTCACTCATCTTGGCAGCAGGACAAGTCCAGGCTTACCACTTTCAGAGGAAATTGAAGAACATTCTGGTTTAGAGAGGAAGATAATTCAAGGGATAGCCTGTAGCAGAATATTGAGTGTTTAAAGAAACTAAATAATGAAAGTTATTGGTGATGAAATGCAACATTGATCACAATCAAGTCTAACCCACACCATTAAAAGTCAGAAGCTATTTTTTGGTAGACTGTATAAAATTCATTTCTTCCTAGTGGATGAGAATTCTTGTTATAAACGGGTCTCGCTGGTTTAATCAGGAGTGACCATATATGTGGTCCTTTATTCTACACATATTGATGTTCAAGTCAATTTTTTTTTTTTTTTTTTAATTAGAAAGCATTTAAAATGCGTTTGTCTTTTACTGTGTATTTTGGGGCTATTAAGAAGCAGATTGAAAGGCACTGGTGAATGAGGTACTCTCAACCTTTATAGTGGCACTTGTAAGACAAAACCTAAACTTTTATGATGTAGCTTTTATCACGTGTTAATTCCATAAGTATTTTTGTCTACCTGATCTACAAACAGAAGATTTAATTTTTAAGCACTTGGAAGTCAATACTTTTCATGCATGCTTACTACAAAGCACAAAAAAGAAAGGAGGTATTATTTCCTCTATGTATTCAGGGAACATAATAGAAAAGCACATAAGAAAGATGATATGCATCCCAGGTGATTTAATGAAATGCTGAATTTTGGGTTTATTCTCATTTTTAGTATGGCCTATTTATTTACAGTCCTAGAAAAATACTCATCCAAGTTTTTATTATTATCCATATGATAATAAAATTTTCATAGGATAGCTTTGTAGTTGTTTGCCGCTCCTGAAAGCCATGTTGATTGATTAATAATTATCAGAAATAACATCCAAGGACTAGAAGCATCTCCTTTTTCAATACCTCACTTCAGCCATGAAAGAATTTGCAAAGATGCTGTTGAATATGATCAGATTACCAAAATTTTCTTCTCACTCAGAAACAC
Organism: Coracopsis vasa; assembly: GCA_026283785.1. Lineage (NCBI taxonomy): Eukaryota > Metazoa > Chordata > Aves > Psittaciformes > Psittacidae > Coracopsis > Coracopsis vasa. The sequence goes on along the minus strand of JANHGB010043314.1, from coordinate 756 downwards.
TGTTTCAGATGCTCACTGTTCTGCTTCACATTCCCATCCTATTTCACTTCTACATGCTTTAAGGATTTATCTTTCTGTTATAGGCAGAGAGGATCATTAAAATTTCAGTTGGTTCATATGTTGATGAAAGTGTACCATTAGAAAATAGATTCTTAAAAGCATGCATTATGCTGTAATGTTCATAAAAATGCTTTTCAATAGCTGAGTACTACTCAAAATTATTCAATGGATCTGAACTTGGCTTCTATTTTGCCACAAATAAGATGTAATGAAACCCCAAACAGACTGTCCCACTCCTGTGGGACTGATGTGCCAGGCCATCTGATCCACACAGTCCAGATTGTTCCCTACCTCCACCTTGCTGGAGGCAGGGCCCCTCTAGTAGTGATCACAATATTGGTCACTTACGTCTTGTAGACAGGGATTAGTATTCTTTATCACAGGAGCTGGAGTAAAATTGGCTCTTCCACTCCATCTGGGAACCTGCTCACCAGAGACTGAAGCCTCAGCTATCATGGGATGATGAGCCTTGACCTTTGTTCTCCTCTTCAGTTCACGCACCCGTTCCTCCACAGCTGAAGTAGGTTTTCCATCCCACTTTCTCATGTCTTCTCCATGATCCCACAGGTAAAACCATAGGGTGGCCCATGTCGTGTACCTCCTATATCTTCTCTCTCAAGCAGTAGGGCCCCTTTTGTTAATAGCTGAGACGTGGGCTGGTACATGTGGGGAGCTGGACAGATAGGATAGATCGTC
>JANHGB010043313.1:2456-12864 GCA_026283785.1 Coracopsis vasa | reverse complement strand
CAGAGTGAAAGCTTTGACTGACAAGGTCTAATCTAAGAGGTTTCATTCTCCCAAGCAGCCTTCTGTCTATGCCCTTCTGCTGAGAGTCTGATTCCTGCCCCTTCTAGTGATGGAGAAGATGGTGACATGAGCCCACATCCAGCCTGCCAGTGATGAGACACTCACTTGGCTTGAGGGAGGACCCTTTTTTTTTTTTTGAGAAATCCTCTCTTCCCATGCTGTCACTGCATAGTTGAGGACTATAATTCCCCTTTTAATCCAGCTTTTGCCTTTCAGAAGGTCCCTGCCCTCCTTGGAAACAGCCCGAGCCCCAGGTTTCCATTGGCTGTGGTGTCATCTCTGCTTGGACAAAGGAATGTGCTAGTTGTCACCATGTGTTTGCCTTTGGGCTATTGATGTCACCAGGCATAAACCCAGCCCCACAGTCTGGTGACCAAAATCGTTGCTTACAAATAAAGCCATGCATGGATCTGACCTTTGTGTGACACTGACAGACAGCTCTCCAGTTCCCTAATGAGAACTGGGCTATGGGCTTGTTGTGGGTCTCTACCAACCCCTGGCAGTTTGATATTAAATTTGGTCTTTAAGAGAAAAAGAAAAAGCAGAGTTAAAACAAACTTCAGCAGAAATGTGCTGCTTTAACCTGTGCTCTTGAGCTAGATACCTCTTCTGCAGCTTGTCCTCCTGATCCTAGACAGTAAAATCTTTTCAGTACCAGCTCATACTGAAACACTAACGGAAGTGGTCCTCATCACCCTCTGAATCACAAGACCACCCTGAGCACCCCTGTCCACTGCTCTAGAGCCCAAAGGGTAGTAGGTTAGCTCAGGCTCCCTGCTAAAGACATGAGATGCTGCCTGCCAGCCCCCCGGAGCAGCACCCACAAAAGCCTAGGGTCGAGGAAGCAATCAGACTGGAGTGCTCCCACTATTCCTCATTCCCTGAGGGTATCCAAAATGTGTGAAGGGAGCTGTTTGGCCATGCATATCTGTTGCATGAGACCTAGAAAGCATGCCTCCTATGATTTGAAGGTTATTTAGATCTCCCATTTTGCCATTTCTTTCTTTTCTCTGATGTTCAGCAATTCTTTCCTCTGGGGAGATATTTTGGCCCTTTGCATTTGTGCCTCCAACTTCCCCATAGAAAAGACTTATGCTAAAATGATACATCTGATACACTGAGTCCCTGGACAGCCTTGCCTGCTTGCAGGATGCCTCTCTGTACCCGAGGACATTACGGTGTGTTGTCATGGAGAGGATTCGGACTGTATTGCTAGGTCAGCAGTACCAGACAGCGTGCATGTTTATACAGCACTGGCATCAGGATGGATGGAAACGACCCCTGCGGATTCCAGGAGACTTTGCAGAAATTCCCCTGGTAGCTTACAGTAAATTTTCTGTGCATCTGGGTACTCGCAGGCTGCAACTGAATCATGTGGCATCTGCACTATAGTACAGTGTCTTTGCAGGGAGGGATCTGCACATTCCCAGAGACTGCAGGATCTGCAGGAAATCTAGAGTAGCACAGTGTAGTCTGATCAGAGACACTTAGAGAGGACAATAGCTCTGGGAGTGAACATTGCTGCCTTCAGGAATCTCTACTTCCACAATGTTTTTGATGGACTCATAAGTAAAACGCATTGAAATACGTGACTGCAAGGAGGTATGTGCAGGTTCTGTGTAATGTTGTAGGAATCACAGAATACTTCTGTTACAAGTGAGACAAGGAGGCACAAAAGCATAAAATGTAATCGGTTCTAAGTAACGTTAAATTCGATGGCTTCGTAATGGAAAATAACTGCGGTGCTTGAAGGTAGTTGACATAGTTTTAGGTCCTTACGACCTTAGTACAAAAAGTGTAAGAAAAGCAGAACAGAAAAACAGGACCTGGGATTGGGGAGTATCTGGGACTAGCAGATGTCCAGGATGGGCACAGTTAAACTAACTGGTAGGTAGAAGGACAGGATGATTGCTATGTCTGTAATGTTAATTAAGCTGGTGCTTCAAAGACTGCCAGAAGTGATGAAGATTGTTGGAAGAAGTAAACGACCCTCAAAGACCACCACCACATTTTTGTATGCATGCCGGAAACTTTCTGGAAAATGATGTAATTCACACGTAGCCTCATGAATATGCATGTATGCCCAGTGACTGTATGAGGATTGCCTGTGTAGCATTACGGGGATACGCGTTAGAAGGAGCTGTCCCCCGTGTCTCCCGGCACCGCAATAAAGAATACCTGCTCGTCAACTTGAAAACTTTGTTGGCAAGTTTGTTCCTGGTGTTTTTCTCCGAATCACAAGACAGAGTGCCTTCTGCCCAGAAAATATGAGTACTCGCAGCTCCCAAGAGATGTGAGTTGGAGTGACAGCTACCATTCAAAGTGGTATAGAAACTATCTACAGCAAACCTAAGATGTCAGGTGCTGTAGTGTTGCATAAAGCCCTGAAGAATCCCTTGGTTTACCTATCTGCCAAGCGTTTTCTGAGAGCAGACAGGTCAGCTCTGGTTTACTGAAACAATCCTCCCTGGCTTTACTTCCTCCTGTGCCTTCAGCAGGTGAAACTGTTAGCAGAAAAAGCAGTGTCATGACTCAGAGTTGTTAAGGTATGTCCAAAATTCCTTAGTGATGACAGGTCATGGAGGATTAAATAAGCTGATTAGGAATTCACCAGCAGAGCTTGTGAATGGGTTGAAAAGCCCACAAAGAGAAGGTGGAGAATACTGGACCAGTTAGTCCATCCTAAGCTCCACACTGTTGGAGTTAAACTGCTAGCAAGGACTGAACTAGTCTGTTTAACCATGGCTTGGTTATATCCACTCTTCAGTGGCAGTCATGGCAGTGGTGATAGGTGGACGTATCTTAGACGGGATGCCAGCCTGTCCCCAAAGCACAGGTGATGATGACTGCAGAAAGGAAAGCTTCCCTCTCATGCAAGAAGGGGCACCACTTCCCATGCCAAGCACTGGTCTAATCATGGAGGGCAAACAGCTAATTGCTTCTTCTGGGGCTGCTAGTACTTTCCCCATTCATGGTACACTGCCTGGGAAAGCAACACAAGGGAAGCAAATCAGCAGCAAAGCTGCTATTTGAAAACCAAACAGTAGCATCCCTTTGCTATGCCCCAACATCCTAGTTCTTCCGTAGGTTTTCAATCTACACTGCCCAAAGCCTAGATTCAGACAGTTCCTATAGTTGCTCATGCTGTTTAAGGAAGAGCAGAGCAAATTAGTTGGCTTGAAGCCTCTACAGGCAAGTGGAGACTTGGCTACACCCTGCGGTCAGCTCCCCAGGTACCTAGCTGCAGGGAATGGGAGCACGAGCCTCAGGACCAAACTGGCTAGGAAACAAGGACAGCTTGAATCTGGTGGGAGCTGAAAATGGTGCAGAGGCTCCTAGACAGTGTCTGCATGAGGGCTGCAGAAATCCCTTAATGAAAGCAAAGCGTCACTCCTCTGTCAGGCTTCATGTCAGATGTGGGCTGAGTCCACTCAGGACAGCTGTGTAGTGGTCCCTCTACAGTGAAAATAATGCCTTTCTGTTCATGGATCTCACCTTTTCCTTGAAGTCTGAAGAAATAGCTGTGGTAAATGTGACGCCTGTCTCATTCAGCATGTACAGGAAAGAGGTGCACAGCTAGCAAACCCTGTGAACAGAATGGCCGTCCTCCTAGGGTCTAACAAAATGCATGCAACTTGGCATTTAGCAAAACTCTCAACTGCTGGCATGATGCTCAGAGCTTTCTTCAGGAGGGAAAGGAAAACAGCTTTCTGCTTTACCTACACATCTGTGTTTTGAGCTTCCTTCCTCCATTATTATCCCATCTCTTATAAATCATTAAACAATTGTTAAAAATAGCACAGCTTACTTTGGAGGTGATTAAAAAAGAGAAGAAATTATACCATCATCCTCTTACAAAACAAAGCATTCCCGGTAGCACTGTACAGACACAGAGCCAAATCTCTTACTCCCCGCTGTTTAATTTGCTGTCTGACAAGGTATCTCTGTGCCAGCTGCTCTTCCCCTCAGCTGGGCTGAGCTGTTGTTTAAGCAGACATTGTTCTGCAGACACCCAGGAACACAGAGTGCAGCACAGGGTATCGACAAACTTGTTGCCCAGCCTAAAAATACCAACTGATATGTGACCCTGTCATCCTGTTGCTTGGGTACAGTGCAAGCAGGGGGAAATTTCCACCAAGCTCTCGGAAACATAACCTACCCCACTGTGATTTACATAAATAATAAAAAGTTTAATATATCCAGGCTGTATTCATTCCTGCAGTAATTCTGCTGGCTCTAGGGAGAAAACTAATGTGATGAATTGGTTCCTGTAACTTTAATGTGATGAAAGAAAGTGTTATTGTATGCTGTCATACAAAGAGATACAAGCAATTCTAGCTAGCCAGGATGGTATAAAGATTCTCAGCGAATGCCTGCTCTTTCATTTAACATTTCCATCTGTAGCTCCTGTCCATCTCTGCTAATGCACCTTCCTCCCACCTTGCCTCTGTCCCAGACTCTCAGCACACCCTTATCTGTAATACTCATCTTCAGGCCCCTCATCTGAAAGTGCTTCAAAGTTTGGGGGTAATGCCCAGAAGTGGAGGCTGGCAGCTTAAAACCTTCATCCTCAGTAAAGCACCAGCTTCAGAGCAAGAGCCAGAGGAGCTGTCACAGCAGGGGTACAGTGATATCCTTCACTTGCAACCAGGAACAGTTAATTAGAGGGCTGCTTAGGAACAGGGAGGACCAGAGAGCAAGCTCCAGCTACATCACAGAGGTCAGCATGGCCCAGGGCAAGTCACATCAGTTCTTTCTGCTTCATTTTTCCTGTACTTAAGCTGGGGGCAATAATTAGTTTACCTCACAGCCATCTCAGATCCTGAGATTAGATGCAGGGAGCTTTGTAAAGCACATAGGAACAAAATTGCACTGGCAGTTTGGTTTTGTAATACAGGGTATTTCTTACTGCCAGAGCGCTTTTGTAATGCGGGGGATTTCTTGCTGAAGAGCACAGATGTAAGAGACGAGTGTGAAGTTGCCAGAGAATTACTTAGGTCCTTTCAGACTAGAATCTTATAATAACGAGGTTGTGCTTCACAGCAAATAGCCATGCTCACCGAATAGGCTAAGGACAAAGAAGGCAGACCTATAACTGATTTTTTTATGCCCTAGCATTAAGAGGCATGTTGGATGTGGGGTATATCCCATTATGAAGGCTCTGAACACTGTCATTCCCCAGAGTGCTACTTGCTCTGCATAAATGGAGAATGCGTTTCTAGGTATCTTGTACAGAGGAGTTTTGCATTTTTATTTCCTCTCAGTGTTTTCTCTTCAAAACCTGATATATCTCACCAAAGAGAAGGGCAGAGCTGGCTCCTGCCTAAAAGCAGGATGATTTTCTTACCATACCTCAGCACTGGCTCTTTACAGCGGGTGCTACTTGCTGGCCAAGGGCTTGTGGGGCTGCACTCTCCCACAAGGAGTTGAATTAGGGCTCTGCAGGCTCACAGTAGAACATGCCTGCACTGTGCTGCAAAGTAAGTGTCACGGGTCTCATTTCCAGAGGGACTGGAATAAGTCAGTTTTCCTCTTCTTTGCCTATGACAGCTAAGTCGGATTCTAAGCAACTTAATTCCCTAGGACCTTGACTCGGCAAAGCATTAAATGAGCTTAAACTTGCACACTTTGAAGGGAGCCTGGCAGGTCCACCTCAGAGCACCTCAGCCCTCCTGGATCTTGGTGGCTGCTCTACTAAAGAATAGCACAGTTCCAGGTCTGCAAAACAGAACTGTGTGCAAAGAGAGCCACAGTCATCACCTGTATTTTACTAGTTTTGTGTCTCATCCTTGTACCTCCCAGCATCTGCTTGAAGAAAAACCAGAGAAAGGTACAGCTACCCCCCCTTTCAAAATGGCATTCTAACTACTACACTTTTGTCTTCACTAGCCATGGAAGAACATCCACAGCTGAAAGCAAATCTCTGAAAGTTCTGGTGTAACAGCTGGGGGCGATGAGCTGTCCTCACATCAGATGTGGTCAGCCTGGTGCCCTCTGAGGTCAGGAATGGAGCAGAAAATGACACTTCCCTGAAGAAGTCATGTCCCTGATGACAGCTAGCAGAGGTGGCTCTGGAGCTGTTCTTAGCAGAATGTCTGGAAAACTAGTGGTTGATAGACTTTGTATTGCAAATTCTGTGTTTCCCATGTCTCCCTGTCCAAGCTTGGCTTAGTAAAGACATGCACACCAAAATAAGTCTCCTCTCAGACCTGTGTGCGCTGTCTATTCAGCATTTGTTTAGTGAACAGAATTCCCCTGGCATCAGGAGAAATTTTATCACAGAATGAGCCTGGAGCCCTAGCATCATGAAAGCATCGTGAAAGAAACACAGTAGGTAACCAAGGTAAGCAATCTAACACACATCTCTCTTATCCATGTGGTGAAAGTATTTATGGTAAACTGGGTTAAAAAATACCTTGTGAAATATTAACCAGTGGTGGTGCAGCTGCTCCTCCTAGTAGTTTTTGAGTGTGTCTACCAAATTCAACCTTGACAGAGATCATGATTTAGTGATGAATTTCGTGTGAAGAGGCTGCATGTAGAAGAGATTGCTGGTACTGTCAATGGCAAGATGCCATTGTCTCAAAATGCAAGACTCCAGCTTTAGCCTAGATGCTGTTAAACACTAGACAATCCACACAGAATCACAGAATGGTTTAGGTTGGAAGGGACCTTAAAGATCATTCAGTTCCAACGACCTTGGTCTGTGAACACTCAAAATGTGTGAAGGATTCACCTGTAGCTCAGCTTTTTAGTCAATGCTTCCTGCCATGTGTGAGTTCCCTGATGTCTGATACAAGATGAATTCGTCCTGTAGCCTTGATTTCACAGAAGTGAGAATCACAGGGCACTTTGCCCAAAGAAACCAGGCTGCACTGTTCTGGAGCCTCTGAAATTACTTGTCTTATTCTGTGATAGCCAACTGTGTGACAGACTCTTGCAATACTGTGTGCTTGGTCATGTTGTCTCTATGCAAAACATTAGTATATTATGGGAGTTTTACCTGAAAATGAATCCCAGGACCTGGTCCTGTAATTCTTTTTAGAACACTTAAATGGTATTAGAAAACTTTCTTCTCAGTGTTTCAATATCTAAACTTCAGAAAGCCTGTAAACATTCAAAGTGGTTTCTAGCAAGTCAGCTTCTAGCAGCAGTACCCGTCAATGGGCAATAGTAGGCAGGACAGTGGTTCTCAAATGGGGTTAGAGGTGCATCCACATGTCAGTGTTTGGCTGTAGATTTGAATGTTCAGTGTCATTTGATCCAGATTTTGGGTTGTCCTGTTAGATCTATGGGATCCAACATGAAACCTGAAGCTAGACTCCAAGCATTTAGGAACTGAAACCTGGGAATTTGATGCTAGCTGAATCTAAGATGTGTTGTCAGTCATTGAAGTTTCCAGGTAATTGTCCTTTTGTTACTGTTAAAGTGCAGGTATTACAAGGTCTAGTGGTCATTCTGTGGCATGCACACAAACGGCCAAGAAGCAAAGTCCTGATTATAATCTCATGATTGTAATACAGCAATAGCCTGAAATGTGTTTCCTGATCAGCTGCTCTTCTGCTCTAAATAAGCTGTGATCTACTTCTGAGCTGTGAGGTAACATGTTGCTTGCTTTGATTTTTAGTTCTCCCTGGCCTGTGGCTCAATATCAAAACCACCAAATAAGCCTCATCCAAAAGTGTTTAATTTCTGTTCCCACAGAAATCCAGCAGCAGAACTCCTTCTCAATTAAACAGAAGCAGAAGCAGACCCAAGATATCTCTCATGCCTCCACCGAACTTGCTGACTTCATTTCCCATGCTGCAATTTTAAACAACTTATGAACTCTGTTGGCTTTCACAGACTTTAAACTACAGAAATAAAAAAATATCCACACACATACTGATGTCTTTTGGGAAAAAAAAATATTTTTTCTTAGATTGCACATTCAAAACTCCAGCTGCACACTGCACAGTACAGGAACAGTAGTTTGCCGATCCAATTACCACCACGTAGGTATGTTTTGATTAGTTCAGCTCTAACCCCAAGGTATCAAACTCGGTCAGCAGCAGGAGATGGACTCCAGGTGTAATTACAGTCAGTGGGCAAGACATGGCTCCTGCACTGTGAAACATTCTCACTTTACACTGGAAATGCCCCCTCCGAGGGAGGTTTGGACAAAGCCTTCAGGTAGATTGCAGTAGACCTTTGGGGAAAAAAAATGCTGTTCCAGTTAAAGACTGTGTCTGCTCATTTGCCCACCCCATTTTGCCTTCTTTCCGTTGTTTCCCAGCTCTTCCCATTTGCCCTCTGCTAAATGAACCAGGCAGTGAACTTCAGCCACAGTGCAATGATGCAGGGAGCAAGAGCCCTCACATCCGTGCTGGCAGGCTTTCTTTGCAGCCCCTAAGGCTACAAACAAGATGGAATGTTGGTTATGCTGGAGTCACTGCAGATTTCAGCCCAAATGTAGTGCTGTCAGGAAGTAAAGGAAGTTTTGTGCAGGCTGGATTTGGGCCATTGGGCATTTCTTTCCTACGTCCTTGCAGCAAAAAGGGCAAACATGGACCACTGTGCTATGAACAACACGTGAAGACTGTTTTTTATCAGCATATTTTAAACAGTATGTGAAATAGCTGCCACGTTTTTGTGCGGTACCCTGCCCCCCCAAAAATAAGAATTTAGGGTGGTTGTTGGTTGTGCTATTTTTTAAATGTTAATGCGGAGGAGCTTCTTGATGCATTATGATGGACAACTGGTGATGTCTCCCCACTCATCCATTACAAGATCTTTCATTTCTTATTCAGGTGGGCATGCAGTTCTGCTTCCAAGGCCATCTTGTCAAAGGTGCGCACGTTTGTCTCCTCACGCACCTTTTCCCGGACATGGAAGGATGCTCGAGCGACAGACCTGGCATTTTCTAAGACAGTCTTCTTCTCCTTGAAGATCTGCTCACTCCTCTCCAGCTTCCTCTCTATAGAGAGGAGGGTCTCCCTGCGTCGTAAGTCCTCGTACTGTTCCACCTTCTGCTTGTTCATCTTCTGCACTTTCTCCTTCTCCAGACGGCTCAAAACCACCCTGCGTGCTTTTTCTTGGACAGCCTCTTCAGCCACCTGGGCAGCATGCTGGAGCTTTCTCTCTGTCTCTCTAGCAAGGGCCTCCAAGTGCTCCTTCTGCTCTCTTTCCCTCTTCTCTGCTGCCATTTTGGCTCTCTGGATCTGCATGTCCTCCTTCCTGGCCTTCTCCCTCAGCTCCTGGTTCCTTTTCTCCACTAGTTGCTCATAGTTCTCCTGAGCCTTCGTCAAACTCATCTCCAGGGAGGCCTTCAGCATTTCCCTCTCTTCTGCCTTTTGCTTGGCCAGCTCCTTGAGCAAGGCCTCGTGTTTCAGCTTCTCTGCTTGGTTGAGCAGTTTCTTCTCCTTCTGCAGCTGTACCTCCTTCTTCAGCCTCTTCTGCATGGCCGTGGATAGCTTCTCTTGCAGGAGCTGCTCCTCTCGCTCCTTGTGCTCCTTCTTGCCCTCCTCCTTCACCTTCAGGTTGTGCTCTTGATGGAGCTTCTTTTGCTTGTCCTCCTGGATGGCCCTCTGCAGCCTTTCCCTCCGCAGCCGCTCCTGCTTCTCCGCTTGCTCCCTCCACCTCTCCTCGTGCACCATGCGCTGCCTCTGCTTCAGCAGAGCCGCCTCCTCCTGCTCCTGGCTCAGCCTCCCCCGTCGCTTCTGCACCTGGCTCTCCCACAACCGCTGGCCCTGCAGGAGGGCCTTCTGCTTCTCCTTCTCCTCCTGCTCCTTCCGCTGCTCCGCCCGGCGCCGCTGGCTGTCCCACTGCAGGTGTGCCGCCTGCCGCTGCTCCCGCAGCAGGCTGGCCTCCTGGTGCTTGGCGATCATCAGCGCCGCGATCTTCTTGTCCCTCTCGGGCACCTCCGAAAGGCCCTTCCTCCTCTTCACCTCCCTGACGATCCTCTCCACCTTCTGGGCGGTCTGCGGCGAGTGGCTGAGGTCGCCCAGGCTGAAGCTGCGCCCCAGCAGGGAGTTGGTGGCGGCGGCTGCTGCCCCCCGGCCCCGGCCGCCCACCTTGCCGCCGCGCTCCCGCAGGCTCTCCCCGCTGTAGGAGGACGAGGCCCCCGACTCGGACGATGTCTTGCCCCAGCTGCCCTCACGGCGCTTCTGCAGCGAGTCCAGAGAGTGGCTCTTGGCCTTGGCACCCCCGGACGCCCCGGCCTTGCCCCCTCCATGGGGCCGGGACGCGGCAGCAGTGGCAGCGGCACCAGCAGCCCGGGACGCGCCGCGGGCGGCGGGCGAAGGTGGCAGGCTGCCGAGGGGTGCGAGGATCCGCCTCTTCTCCTCCCGAATAATCCTCTCCCGCTCCT
>JANHGB010043312.1:1675-29584 GCA_026283785.1 Coracopsis vasa | reverse complement strand
GAGAAACAATCTGCTAAAGCAAAGCTTATGTGCTGACTCTTTGGCTCACTGCTCAACTATGGGGGTGCAAAGCATCACTGAGTCCCACAGCTATTGATGGCTCTTCTATGCCGGATGGCTTTTGACACAATACTGATGTTTCCCAGTGAGACCAACAAGCTCAGAGCATTGAGCATTGTCAGCAGCATTGAAGTGCTACAACTCATCACATTAGTGCTGGTTAATAGGAAAAAATAAACAAAAGGGAAAAACAACAATAAAAACTCATGTGAAACCATGGAAAATGTTTTCCATGATCTATCTCACCATAACACCATGACTCTACTCCTTCATTCAGAGCCTGCACAGGCACCACGGTGTTAAACATCACTAAACAAGAACACAAGTGTCTTTCAGGTCTGCTCAGGAATCCAAGGAAGTAGGGAAAAATCATCTTCTGGCATTCATATTCAATTCAGCAACTTCCCTGCACAAGGCTTACCCACTCTTGGTTAAGTGATTACTGAGAGCCACTCTTAGGTGGGTGCAGTGACTAATGGTATGAACAAAGAGTCAATTTTAACAGAGATACTTGGCAAAGACCTCAAACCATCCAGCTGCAGATGATCAAGCTCAACACAGGTTAATTCACCAGTAAAGAAACCACTCTGAGCCAAACTGTGGGGCAAGAGCAGCCCACCACATGATTTTACAGCCTTTAAGGCAAGCAAAGGAGCTCTGCCTGGTGCCGTAACCTCACAGGTAGACACACCACAAGCTTCTTGCACTTTCCAAGCAGACATGAAAACCAGAAACTAACTTGGAGTCTGTGGCAAGTTGTGTAGCATTTAAGCATGAATTGGGATTTAAGCAAGAAATTCAAGCAGCAACAGGGACCTACATTGCTCATCGGCACTGTCAGAGAAAGGAGAAAGAAAGGGAACACAGAGGGGTGCAGCAGAACCTTACAGCAGTCCAAGAGACACCTACAAGGCCTAGAGCTCGTTAATGACATGGAGTTACTGTGCTGTTCCTCCAAGTAGATACAAACAAGGGGAACAGCGCAGCCAAAATAGCAAGTTAAGTAGGGCTACACCATGCCTAATCCTTGGAGCTCGGATATCAAGAAACACCATTGTGGTAGAAGACATTTCAAGAAGGTAACCCACCACCATAGCATACAGAGAAACCTGCACGGAGATATAAATACAAGGAGAGTAATGATCAGTCAAAGCAATCACTTGGAGGGGAGGGAATCAAACTGGACAGATTGAAATAGAATAGAACTAGTTCTTGAACCTAACATCAATGCTAAAATAGAGCTGCAAGTGCTGGGCAGAAAGCAAAATGCCTTCTAGAAAGTAACTGTGAAAAATTTAGGCATCAGATAGAGACAGCCCATCAGCAGGTAAAGGAACTTAAATCAAGTTCAGGACAAGCTGAGTACAGATGGAACAAGCACATCCACTGATGCAAGAAAACATAAGCACACACAAAGAGACTAGAAAAGGCATCTTCTCAGCAAGGCAGTGCAGCTGATAGGGATACTGGAATGGAAATATTCAAACCCAGTTCCGATTCCTATCAAAGGGTGAGATGCAGAACAAGCCAGATAAAGAAATAAAAGGAAGAAGTTTGCGTACCTGTGTTTCTGTACCTGTCAAAAAGCCTCCAAGGACGACTGCGCAGGTTCTCGCTAACAAAAGTAGTAAACCCAGGGATGCTTCAGCTGGAAGAGAATCTTTTAGCACTAGAGCACATTCAGCAACTGCAGGGAGCACAGCTCCTCTTATTCTGGTCATTTGTGAGCTAAAATGTTTATACTGATCTTAAATAACTAGAGGATATCTTTCAACTGTACCGACACTTTATGCACTGTCAGACTGACACAATTTTGCAGAAAGATGGATATACTGCTTGGGTCAACAACATACCCATAACTGTGTTTTAAAGTCACATTTGAGATGCAGAGTGAGCAAACCTTTAAAAATAAGCAAGCAAACATACCTCATACATGTATGGCCATTCCTGGAGTTCTGGCAAGCAAGTGCTTAAAGACCAATGCATGTGCAAGCCTGCACCCTCTGTAACTACATTAACAGTCACATTGGTTTTGGTGGAACAGCCACAAGCTTTGTGGAAAGCACACTTATTTTGTTGTGTTAGGCACAGAAGACAGCGTATCCTCAGGAACTGGTCAGAGCCCATGAAGTAAAACATCTTTTGCGTGATTGAAGGACCATCACTACACTCCCTGCTGTATCTCCACATCTCAACTTGCTCTCTCCAGCAGACATAAAGCCACATGATTACTTATAAAATTCCTTACCACTACAAATAACTCACTGTGCACACAGTTGTCTCCAGGGCAGAGGATGAGCATAACAGCAAACTGCATGTGACAAGTCACTTAATGCATTTCATGGCGATGCTTAGGGCTACAGTCAAACTACCTACTATCAGACTCTAATTTAGGTGTCATGACTACTTCTCTTCAGTGGCAAGTTGTTGTCTAGGAGCCCTGTCCAGTTCTTGGTCTTAACTTCTCCACACTCATGCAATATAGTAGCTGTGGCAGGTAGGGAAACTGCCATTGGTTTATGCCCCTTGGATTTTATAGCACCGAGGGCACCATAAAACCCCCCATCTAGAAAAGCATGGAGAGAACAGACCAACACACTGCTTCTAGCTAGGGGTAGTCTGGACACTGCCGGTGGTCAGACAGTGTGGTCAGTGTGTCTGTCCTCTTGCTGCCTTCACAACAGCCCCACTGCAGCCCGAGCAGGCTGTGTGCTTCATGCTCCTGCCACCTCCTCCAGCGACAGGCGTTTTCTGCTTCTGTAAGATTAATTTGATGACTGAATTAAACTAATAATTGCCTCACTTCCAAATGCGGTCTCTGGGTGCACTTGACTTGGAACGTGCTTCTCCTGGGAGGTACCAGGCAGATCTGGTTGTATTACTTATGGAATCTGGGCTAATTTAATTAATTTTTGATGGAAAGTGCTCAATTTTGCAGCCGGTAGCTGTCTGCATGGTCACACACAGTTGCTGATATCTTTTCACTTTCCTTGGTGATGTAAGAGATGATAAAGGGCCCAATTAATAATCTTGAAAGAGAGACCTTCTGCTAATGGGAGAACCAAAAGCGATTCACCGTTTGGGAGAACTGTGGTTTCCTTATTTCTATCCCATCAACCACTCACCCACTCACAATATGCCTTTAGAAACCAACTGACTCCTGAAGAAGTCCATATGCCCACACTTTCACAAAGTCTGTCAAAGCAAGGTAACGATTACAAGCTTAATTGTAAATGACATCCCGAAACTGTGCCATTTCCCTCTTTCACCGAGCATCGCCTCCAGTTCCACGTGTGCTCCCATAGGGGCCAGCCCATGACCACCAGCCCTGCAGGCAGGAACAGGGTGCTCGCATCCTGTGTTAAGTCTGGCTACTGACAATGCAGAAAGAGAACCACAGTAAATAACAATAAGCAGCTGTTTCAGAACTAAGCCAGTGCTGTGCAGACAAATTCCATTTGCCTCTGGGATGCTACAGGACCAGAAAACCCAAACCCAGAAGAAGGAACACGCATTCCTAGCAGCATCCAAGCACATTGGCAACAGCCAGCCTGGTATCTCATGACTCCCCTTGGGACACAGAGGAGGGCTCGAAAGAGAAAAGCTCGATCCGGCAGCACTGACATTATAAGGCCTGTGGTACAATATTAAATTAGAGGCTCTGTACTCCCCCTAGGACCACATACTGTTATATGTGATGCAGTTGAGCTGCACTTAAGATGAGGGCTTGCGAGAGGAACAGGCTACCATAAAAAGAATTAATTTTCTCTACTCCACACCAGAGCCGCAGCACTCAAGTGAGTCCTTTGGAAGCGAATAACCAAAAAGCAATAAACCTATTAAAAGAATAAACTTTTACTGCACCAAAAGGGTGAAATAGGGACCTGCCACATGAATGGCTCGGAATACGTTTTCTGTTTCGCAAATCAAAGCACGTTTCCTAAGGAAATGGATCTCTCTTTTTTTGAACAAATGCTTCTTTTTAGGATTAGGCATGTTGGAACTGCAGCTTGGCTTTACAACATGGCTGTGCATTAAGCAGATTTTTAGTACAGCAAAGAACTTATGGATGTAGTTAGTCAGCAAAAAATTAAAAGAGGATGATCGGAATAGTCAGGCATTAAAGGCTCAGAGACACTACTCTGCATGCAAAATGCTCTGGAGCTGCAGCTTCAGTCTCTGACAGACTCATGTCTGGTGCCCAGTGCTTTGAGTAGGGGCACAGACCCCGTTTAAAGGCAAGTGCCCTATTTCCCAATGACTCTCTTGCTCTCAGCTATTCTTTTCCAGTGACAGCTATACCTTTGCACCTATGGCAGGTCGCAGCAAGGGCATGGGCAATTTATTTAAACCTCTGTCCCCTGTTCCCCAGGTTTCACAGCAGGGAATGACCCCTTTCATGCTCTCTCATAGGGACCTCGATCAGGTTACGCAGGTCCTGTGTACACAGTCAGCATTCTCAGCCCCACTGCTCCAAAAGTCCTAGCGTCTGATGACAAGAAAAGGTTTGGCTTTCCTCCCAGCCTGATGCAGGCAGGTTGGATATTGAAATCCACCCATGCAGATGGAGGTAGGAGGCTCACACTTTATGAGCAAACAAATCAGACATTTCTAGGAACACAGTCTTCAGAAGGACATCAGGCAAGGACTCAGAATTAACATGGTAGAACCAGCAATGCTTTACACACACCCAAAACAGCCCTGCAGTGGTGAGAGGGAACTCTGCGTCACCCACAGCCCCCACACAAATTCACCCATTCTTCCACACTGACAAGGTTTTATTAACCTAAAACAGATGTATCCAGACTTCGATGAGCTCTTGATGCTTTTTAATCTATCACTCAGTGAGCTGCTCTTGCAGGGAGTGTTTGACACTGAGCGAGAGGCATCAGTACTGGGCAAAACCTGACTTGCCTGCTTTTATGGAGGCTGTGAGCATCCATCAGGTGTGCTGCTCACACAGCCCAGCCAGGCACTGCTCTATGGCAACTGAGCAAACATCACAGCACTGTCTCTCACTCAGTATTCCTTCTTCTTTGGCTACTTCTCAAGGAGAAACCCAAGCAGATGGTGTCCTTCCTCCTCACACCGCTTTCACACTTTGCATTGCTGAGCTGTACATCTTTTTCTCGCTCTGAACGTGGTAAAGTGCAACATCTTCTTATTCAACCTTTAATAACATGGAAACTGGCATTTAATTTTTAATGTTAGCTTAAAACCCAGGTGGTTGCTGAGCTTTACACATCAGCAAAATCAATCTCCTTTTGGGTTATTTAGAGAGTTCAGGAGTCCGACATTTACTGCCTGCAACTAATCCCTTCCTCCCACTCTTCCTCCTCCCTCAAACACCCTAGCAATTTTGCTGGACTAAAGGCAAGGGTAAGGTCAAGCAACCACAGGGCTCCCGGGGCACTGCAGGGGCCATAAACCAACAGGAATGAAAGCAGGATATACACACCAGGTTATCAAGCCCATTTCCCTGCCAGCGCAGTTTAGTGGCCCACAACACATTCCCTTGTGCTTTATCTACAGCTCTTGAATAGAGCTTGCTACTATTTGCTTCCAGTCACTAGGACCTGGCAGCTTTTAGGATGACCTGCAGGCTGGTTTGATCCTACCTGCAGAGGCTGTCCTGTCTAAGAAAAAAACCCCAAAAACCAGTGTATAAAGGAATAGATAAGAACATGTTCCTGCAGAGATGAGCCCCTGAGGTTTTAGGGTTTCATGCACTACCAGCAAGTTCATCGCACTTGTGAGACGTGTCCGTGCCACCAGTGTTTTAAAACCTGCATTAGAGAACAGACTGCTTTTTCTTCTCTTTGGATTTGCTAAAAGGAAAGATCAAGGAACTGGAATGGAAGAGGGGAGCGGGGGGAAGCCACAAGTAGGACCAGTTCCAAGAATCAGCTACTTGTCAGCTCTGCAAAATAGCTCTTAATTTATAGAGGAGAAGTGTGCAGGTTCTTTCAGAGCCATACGTCAAAGCTTTCTCACTATGATACCTGGCTTTATTTGGCCTTCATATCATGGACCAAATTGGATTTCTCTGGTTCTGGCTAAACCGCACAAGGGTGATGTACACTGTGATTTATTGCTGTAAGTGCTCAGAATGCCTCCCACTAAATTTGTTGTGACCTTATCACACTATTAAAACCTGAAGTAAATAAGTGCATTGAGCAAAGGTTAACAACACGCCAAATAAAACAAACAGGAAACAGAGGGGATAGGACCTACTCACTCACATCGCTGGCACGCTCCAGGGAATGAGATTAATGCATGTTATGGCAGCACAAGGGAACAGCTCAGAGCATGCGGAGCCATACAGAGATAAGGAATGGGGGTTAACTCCCCCGAGCAACCCCCAACCCTGCAGCTCACTGAGTGTGACAGCTCTGCTCATGCTTTTCACCTCCAGATGCTCCTGGATCGGGCACTATGAAGAACAGCATCCCTCCACCTCCAACCTAGGTTCACAGGGCTCCCCCTCTGCACATAGGATCGCAACCCCAAAACCTCTGAAGAGGACTCTATACAAAAGCATTCAGGATTACATGTACTGCCAGCAGGTAGCAGCCTTCAAGATGAGCCTGAAAGGAACCATACAACTTATTTGCCCGCTTTAGCCAAATTCCTCTTCCTAAGAGGCAAGATGCTCCCAGCCCATACTCAAAAGCACTCAAAGCAATCAGTACAGGCAGGTTCATGAGACCTTCCCCTTCTCAAACAATATCCTGAGCTAGAAGTTCCCCATCTCCACAGCCTCCCTGAGCTAGCTGGATCTAAAGGGCTGCACAGCAGAGGCGAGAGGGTAGAGCTGCCCATTTCTGTAGCAGACTTAAACCACCAGATAACAAATCAATAGCACATCAAGTTTATCACTGTCCTCCTCTTCAGTGCACCAGTTCACACCCCTCTCCAGACAGGGCAGTAACTTCTATAGCAATAGCTCTGTTGCCATGAGATGCTTTAGAGAAAGAAACTTTACACTGCGGTCTGAAGAGCCATCAGGAACAGGTCTAACTCAGAGTTTTAAACAAGGGCTGAGTATTTTTGCTATAATAATTGTATTAATTTGATTTTCTATGAAAAACCATATCTAGGTCATGCCTTGTATTGTCTTTCCCACAGATTCAGACCTTATCAAACACCTGAATAAAATCAGTGCCGGGAAGCAGAGAATCCCTTGGAGAAATAGGAGCAACGTGAAAAAATGCAGATAACGACCAAGAAAAAGAGTCATTTAAATGCCCGATTTAAACAGATTCTTTGCTGTTCTGCAGGAGGAGATGCTCTCATCTCCAGGTGCTCATTACAGCTAAAGAGACCAATAAAGCTTTGTGCAACTCGGAGCAATAGGACACACCTGCCTGAGGTCAGAGGTGGCATAAGCGAGAAGCAAAAGTTGGGGGGGGGCATTTTTCATTAGGGAGCCTCGAAAGTGTTTGAAACCCACAAGAAAAAAAGGAAGAAAAAACCCAAGCAAACAACAATTTCTGACTAAAAACTGAAGCAAGTTTGTGCCCTGTGTCCAGCTCAGTTAGAAAAGGGGGTTTTGTTCCAGAGTAAATATTCACATTTCAGGTAAGAGTGAAGTTTCTCCCCAAATATTAAACTGAGCATAAAATTCAGTATTCCAAACCACATCTTCTATTGGTACATCAGTAAAGGTGAGGAGGGCATTAACACCTCCTCCTTTGTTATTCCAACAACAGTTGTGCTAAACATGGTATTTTCATAATTGCTCCATTATAATTTAGTAACGGGTTCACATTCATTTCAAAAGTCTCACCATGAGGCATTAGCAAACAAAATAACTATTAAAAATAAATTAATCTGAAACCCTACTTATGAGAATCATAGAATTCTAAGGCATTAATAAAACAAGTAACACGCACCATGAAACTTACCTAACACCCGATTAAAAATCAGGACTTTGAGGTCAAAATAGAGCATTTTTTTATACCTAAAAGCATATAATTGACTTTTTCTGCTGTGTGAGAGCAGATAGCCTGTCACAGTACTGAAACAACAGAGACGTTGGGCAGCCACAGAGGGCCACCACTCCAAGGCTGGTCCCAGAGCCCAGCAGCACCAAGCCCCCTTCTCTCATCCAGCCCCTCTCCCACGTTTTCCTCTACAAACTCAGGGATGCTTCCACACCACTCACTCACTTTTGGCAGGGCAGCTCCTTGGGAAGCTTCTCTGCAGGATCCTGCTACCTTCAACCCTCAGAGTTAAGAAATTCCTCCTCTCTGGCTGCAGGGAAGCACCATGAGCTGACGTCTTCTCCCCACCAGACAACCACAGCCTCACCCGTGCTGCTTCCCATCCCTAATAAGCCCATTACCCATAATAAGGGGCAGCTGTGGGGGGAGACTCTCAGCTCCTAATCACAAACACCTTTTCACCTGGTCTGACCTGGGTCCCACGTACTCAAAACCAGGGTGTTTGAAGCAGAAACGGCTGATTTTAAACAATAGGCATCTGCTGTGCCTGTCTGCTTTGAGTGTTCATGCTCCTTCTTTGCACCCATCACAGCAGATCACTATTTGGTCCCTGAGGCTTCTCAGACTTTGTGGCACCATCTATTACCTTGAAGCTGCTTTGTTGTTTGCTGTTTTGGGGAGCACTAAGCCCCACCTTAGAGTGCTCTTTCAAATGTCCCTCCATTAGGTTGTAGCCACTTTTAAATGAAACCCCTCATAGTTCTTTTGTTTTAAGCATGTGTTGAACTGCTCTTGCTGGAGGAACGCGTTTTCTCTGCAGCAATGGAACTTGTATTAATGCAGAACAGCCTTTTCTGTAACACATACATGGTAACCTTAACGCGTTTCTCTAGTACATCTCAATATGTAGGTCATAAACAGCATTAAGAAAAATGCTACAGATCAGATTCCCATCTGCCATGCCCCACAAGGGGAACTAATAACATCATTTTATACAAGTAACTTCATCTCAGCATCCATTTTTACACTTCAGAACGTATGTCCATGTTCAAAACCATATTAAAGCAAACACTGAGTTCCACCCCTGTCACTTATCTCCTGTCTCTGTCTTCCTGAATGAGTCATTAACTGCATTTCATCTGTTCAGTTCCCGAATCCTCAAATTCAGCTGCAAAAGTGGAACCCCTTTGATCTCAGATTGCCGCTAATTCATTATTGATGACCCAGTCTGGAAGGAAGGGGAAAAGCTCCGTCCCCATTAGTTGTTCCACTTAGTACGTTCTGGTGCTTCAATTATGCAAAACCCAACTCTGAGGGTGTGACTGCCTTCCACAATGTGAGTCAATGGGGAGGGAACAGAAAAACTGGAATAAAGCTGGATTGAATTAGTCCAGCTGTAAATCTTTGTAATAGCATAGATGTCACCAGAGTGATATCCAACACTGAACAATCCTGTTTGTTTTCCAAGCTGCTGCTTTGTAGAATTCCCAACACATCCATTAAGGGTTTCCCAGTGGAGAAGGACTCATTCTCCCTCACTCACATTTTTCTGGTCAAGTCATTAGGCTGTGTGCTGTAATGACCCTTTTTGGCCCAAGGCACTAAAAGCCTTGGAGTAATATATGAGCTGGTGTGTGAGTAAGCGAGAAGGAATAATTAACACAAGTCATTTTGCTCTTTGTTTTGTAGAAGAAAAACTTCCACTCTGAAGATGCCTGAATTATAAATGTTAGGAATATGAGCATGAAAACAGCAACGTGCAGACATCACTGGGCCAAAGTGTGTTTTTCTACAGGGACACTCTGACAGAAGCAGGACTACACAGCAGGGAACTGAGCTAAAAAGGCACATACACCTACATCACCTCATATGAATAACCAGCAATCAAAAATACGGATATGCCTGCACCTATGTTCAGTCACCCAGCAGGTTTTTGGGCTTAAAGAAGAATCATTTGACTCACATCTCTCCTAGACGAAACTGTACAAACATGCAGCAAGCTCCCAGGAACCAGGGGGAAAGTGGAGACTGCAATTGAACAAGTGCTGCTCAAACAAGGACTGGTTTTAAGCAGAGGACGTCCCACTGAAATCAGATGGATCAGCTCTTCAGGACATTCTGTTTCCATAATTCTCCTGAATTCACCCACATTAGCACAAAAAGAATGTAGTTTGATTTTCTACTAGCTTTTGTCAAGTGACTGATGGGCTTTGTGCTTCAGGAAGGTGTCAACTCCAGTCATCCAGGACCAGGACCAGGTCTCTCTTCTGGATCCCATCACGGCTTTTCTTACAGGATCTTATAGGATCTCTGCTCTACCTGTCACTGGTTTTCTACAGACTTCATTCTCTTCCATATGTGTCTTCACCTGTCAAACTTGGTCGACAGATCCTGGCACTGTTGGGAGGTCTGGCTGATACACAGAGTGCAAAGGCTCAAGCTTCATTCCTGTAGTAAACTATGCTAAAGAAAAACACAAATATTTTGCATCAGAAATCCACATCCTTTTCTCTCCCATACAGCGAGTTCCCCATAGTGACAGAGTAAAGTCAAAGGCTGAGAGCAAATAGAGGCAACCTCTTCACACCGCATTTATTGACAGAGTATGTCAAAGCCATTCCATAAACCTCCTTGCTTTTTCTGGTACATTTTAAGGGCTAAACCATTAGCCTCTTATATGGCCAAATGTATTGAGTTCTCCAGGCTTCCCTTGCTTTGTCCATACTTCCCTGCTGAAAACTCTTCCAGTACCTGGAAATTGCAGAGTAGACAATGGCCTTTATAGACAGACAGATGCTACCTGTCCTCACAACCCACCCGCTCTTTCTTTTGCCCTCCTGCCATCCCCAATTCTGATTCCCACCCAGATTTCCCCTTATTTCTTATGAGACAAACAAGCCCCAGCCTTACACAAGCTGATGAGAGCAGGATACTGTTATCTTGCTTCCTTGGCAAGACCCTTCCCCATGCCCCAGGGGAGGATTGGGAATCCCATCTTGAGGCCAGGAGGACCAGGACCATTGATCAAAGGCCAGTTCTTGACTTACATTTTGCACCTCCTGCTTTGCTGCATGTTCTCCTCTTGGTTTTATTTCTCACAGACACCTGGCAAAAGAAAACCCCTGCACCTCACAGGCGTTTTGATCATTCATATTCAACTTCAGTGACTGCAAGTGTAATAAACAAGCACTTATTAGAATACAATCACTTCTTCTTAAGGCAGGCAGTTTTCAGGAATGAAATCATAATAATTACCTCTAAGAATATGTATGAGTAACAAACATTCAGTCCTCCTGGTTTTGTTGTTTCATTCACTTGCATGGAAGCTTCCCCACTATTTCCCTTGCCATTTTTTGCTTAGCAGAGACCTTGCTTTTAATTGGATTAACTATTCAGCTGCGTTCAACCCCAAATTTGTGTGTAAAGAAGCTGTACGTGGCAAGCAGCTCATCCTGGAATCCACTAAAGAGGGGTTAAAATGAGATTATTCCAAGAGCTCTCCTGCATTCGTAGGAAACCAGATTTACTGCCCCTGAAGAGCAGCTTTCCCAGGCCAGGGAGATGCAGGTGATAACACTGAGACCTCCTGGTTTCCCCTCTTGTCCACAAAGCAGAACCATGCACATTTCTGGGCTCATTTCATACCTGAGAAATGGCTTCCCATGCACCTATAGCCTGTTATCCACTTCTACACCGAGACCAATTGTACTTTAAGCACAGTGATGTGCCAACACTGCCTGTTTCTGCAGCCTCTTTCCTTCAGCCCTTCCTTTCGATGCTTTGCATCCCCCATGAAATTCAGCTGAGCACTAAATGGAAGCAATGGAGAATACAGTAACCTGTACAAAACAAAACCAAACCAGTCACTAAGGGGCGACAACAATAAACACACCTCCAAGAGCCAGAAAGCAGGTTGAAAAGCAGCCTCAGCATCACGCTGCCATAAGGGGGCTGACTGCATCCCTACCACCACCCCAGCAAGCACAGCCACCCTCTCATGGGGCTCTAATGAAACTGGGGCTCAGCACACAAGCAGCAGTATGCTGCTCTTTGTTCAGACCACAGTGCCAACTGCAGCCTGCAGCTGCTTCTTCAGAAGAAGAAACCCCACTTTAGCAAGGTAATGAACTGGTTTTGGGGAACTGCTGTGGAACTGTTTAATGGCAAAGAACATGGGGAAAAGGACAATTCTGACTTTCTCAGCAGGGAAAAGAGCCACCTTTATAAGTTAAGAGGCACACACTTTCAGGCTGTGGCTGAGTTTTAGAAGGGCAAGCCCTCCACCAAGACTTGCTTTGCTGGTTGCCCTCCAGAGACCTTATACAGCAGTCCCAAAAGAGGCCTTGAAGTCATCATCTCCAAACACACAGGCTGGGATGCGCCTCCTCTGAGATAACATCCCTTCCCAGGGAGGAGGTACATTTGACTCCAGGACTACAAACAGAGGCCAGGGTGAAGCAGCAGCATGTTCTCCTGTGTCAGGTTAAGTACGGCCTTTCAAGTTGCTCTTCAAAACAGAACATCTTCCTTTGGACCACAGAGGCAAACACAGCTTCGGCTCCTGGTGAAAGGTCTGCGCTCAGAGAGGCTGTGATTAGAGGCCAAACAAAACAGGGTAAATCTGTAGTGGTTTTGAGAGCATGTTTTACTGACTGTCACACACCTTTAAGTCTTGAAAGTCTGTTGATCCCACAAGGTTCAGGCCACTAAAGAGAAGTCATAGGAGCCAAGGCGGTTTTCTTTGAAGTCTTGCTTCTAGTTGCTCTCAAACCAAATGAGCTGAAGTTTGGCTCTCTGTAGATAAAGGTCTTACATCTGCACTATACCAAAAGAGCTCCCAGAGCAGAGAGTAATTCTTCTGTGCCATGCAGAGTCCTGTAAGAGTGAATCACTGTAAAGGTCTTTGGGTGAAAGGCATTAAAGAAGTCAAGCCCCATTTTTTCCTTACACACTGCACATCAAGCTAGTTTGTTCTTTTCCATTAGCACGGCTCAGTTCTGAAGTAGAAATTTAGCTGACATAAATTAACAGAACTCTGACCCATATTCCTAATTCACACCTTCTTGCCAACCCAGGATTAGACGTTTGGTGGGGAAACACAACCAAGATAGTTAACTATATAAGTTAACTAGTTAACTATATAAAAGCCTTGGCTTCAACAAGGTTAAGGGCTTATCAACTTACCTTCATTGTGATGTCCTCATTCCAAAACTAGAAGAGGAAATAGGCTTTCATTTCAGTATCCTGGAGTTTTTCCACCCTCCATATGAATCCAGAAGCATTTTATAGGAGCCTGTGACTTCTGTCATCTGCCAACTCATTTTCCCTGGTGCATTGGCATAGAAGCATGCTGGGCAAAAGCAAAAACCAACCCAGCAAAAACCAGTGACCATGTTTGGATCTAACCTAGTTTAGGAATCAATGCAGGATGAACTGGCTACTCAGTTCTGGCTGTGTGGAAAAAAAACTGGCTTCTTTTTAAGCTTATTTATGTACAGATCAAACAAACAGACTTGCAAGTGCTTTCATTTAACTTTGATGCCGAACTTTGATGTCTTCCCCATTTGCAGTAAGCATTTTTATGTGCATTTAGTATTATTTTTTAAGTACAAAATGCCACACATAAGACCAACTTCATTTGAAATACGCAGCGTTTTTGCTATTTGAAAACTCTGTGTTTTTAATTTGTTTCTTATCAGCAGAACACTTCTGGGGCAAAGAGAGCATCAAGTTTAGAATGCCTTTCAGATGACTTAAATTCACATTTTCATGTTTGTATTCAAAAGAGCTGGCTAATAGAAGGGTGCTGACATCTTTTCACACTCTTTCTTTGGCATGTGTTATATGCAAAGTAATGGTTACTTCTCAAATGTTTGGTGCTTTGCTCCATGATGAGTATCCAAAGGTGACATTTCTACACAGTTTAATCCACTTGGATCGTTGCTCAAAAGCCTTGTGCCCAAGCTGGGGAGGAGAGGTACCCCAGCCTCTCAGGACTAAGATTCAGTTGATGATATATCAACCCTTTGCTTTAGATGCAAGTTATCTACCTTTGTGTGCTTGAAAGCCCCGTTTCCCCCCCCAAAACAAAGTAGAGGAGCATTTCTCATCCTAGCTCTGTATTTCTGCCAGGCTTTTTCCCCAAGAACACAGGAAAACAGAGATAAGAGTGAAGCTTTTAATCAAAAGGGGCCTGAATGATTTCTATTGCATTTAATAACCACTTCATCACTGTCACTAGATGAAAGTGCTGTATTGGATTCCATAGCTGACAACAGTGGTGAGGTAGAGGATACTCTTCAATTAGGAAGCGATACCTCTCTCCTTTTAAAACTGATGGAGGAGGACAGTATCTGAAGTTACTTTTTCACTGCTGAACACTCTGGCTAGCTTTAATCTAGGTAGCTCAGAGGCTCATAGCAATCTAGTACCAATAGGATGGAGCTCAGTTTCTATCTATCATTGTATGTAACAGAATTAGGGTCAGAGTGATGCCATGGTCACAATGACCAGAAATCTTCCAAGATTCTGTTAAGAAGACAGTACTAGATGGCTAAGGAAGCTGGGAATCATTCCCAGCAGGCAGAAACTGAGTTAACTCAGTACTTAGGATTTACTTATGAGATGACCCCGGGCTTCCAAAACCAAAAGTAGCTTTTTAGGTTGGAATTCCTGCCATGCTACTCCTGTTTAGAGCACAGCTAACCTCTAGCTCACTGAATCAAGAGCACACCTTCAAGCAGGAAGGATTACCACTCTGCTCCTGACATAGCCACATATATTCCAATCATTTCCTTTGTGTTTGCATATACACCCTTACAGCCCTAAACCTCCCCATGGGCCTGACCACTCTGAGAACTTAATGTACACACAAACTGCTTATGTTCCTCAGTTGAAGCTACTGGAGTCTGAGCAGACAAGCCAGCAGGAGGTCACCACACACGTATGAAAAGTCCTCACTGAGCATCTCATGAAGAGTTTGAAACACTCTGGAAGCATTAATTCTTCCACCACTTTGGTTTACAGGAAGCAGTCGAACGGCTCAGAGAGGGGTCAGCAGAGATGCAAGCCCTGAGACTATCCCTGCTAAAGCTACCACAAGGACAAGATCTACAAATTAAGTGAGGAAAAGGAGGGAACGCAGAGGAGGAACACAGTTACACAGAGGACTTCCATGCGAGTGTTAGCACCGCACTGTTCCAGAAAGAAACCATTTGTGCCATTATCCGAGAGGACGGAGTAGAGGGGAGAAAGTTTTCCTCTCGAGGGCAGCTGAAGGAGGAAAGCACTGAGAAGCAATCATTAGTAAAATAATTGGCTGCCTGCTTTGCACAGTTGCCACAAAATGTTTACGCTGTCAGTGCCATGAATGCGTTGGCTTGCCAAAGGCACAGCTGTGCCAAGGAACTGTCTGCTGCTGGGGCTGCTGTGGCATTTCACCTTGTAGGTACATGATGCACTCCGGGGTCATCATCCCGACTCCCCTGCTATCCCAGGAACCAGATTGGGAAACTTTATTATTAGCCTCCTTCTGAAACCAGGAATGCCATAATTGCTATCAGAAATAAGTAAAACACCCAAATCCTACTTCTGATAAACAAAGACACTGAGCTGTCTGATAAGGGATGTGAATTAAGTAGGTCTTAAAAAAGCAGTAATAAATTGGAAGCTTCCATGTCAGAGAATAAGAAAAAGACCTGTTGTTTGTTAATGCTGTAGATAGAAAGAAACACTGATGTCTTACATTCAAGGACAATGATACTGAGTTTATTGCACTGTGCTGGAGTGGAGTAGAAGTGTTATTTAATGGAAGTATTTTTGTTGCTTTTGTCTCCTCACTTTCCAACTAACTTTAACAACGTACACCTTGAAAAATGAAGGATGTCTTTGCTTTGTACCAAAGAGGATGGACACTGAAAAGAGCTCCTAAGAGAGCCAAAAGTGGTTAACTGAGCACAGGCTCTCTTATCAGCAAGCAATCATATTGAAGAAGGCTATGGTCTAGGAAAGAAAGACATGCACCACACAGTAACTTATTCATATATTCCATGTGTAAAGAAAGCTTCTAAGAGCACAACCCTGAAAGATGCTGCAGGCTCCCTGCAAGTTCCTGCTGCTCTCAGTTCTGGTGGTGTGGAGCATACTCAGCACACTGCAGGATTTAATTCTGAGGGCTAACTGATCCAAAAGCCAAACTGTTAAATTAATAAAAGCCCTGCATGCTAGATCAGGACATGATTAGATTGCCTGTGCTGCAGAGAGATTATCAAGTGAATAAATCTAGCATGCGATAGATAAAACAAATACCTATTAAAAATACAAATCTCTCAACATTAGGAAGAGAAATGCATTCCCAGCACAGAGTCTGAAAGCCTTCAAAAAGACAGGCGTATGCAGCATCAGAACAGATGGAGATGAACAATAATTGCTTTTCAAGCATCCATCCCCACAGAAGGAGTGAGCACAGGCCCCCTAAAGAGACAGATAATAAAAGTGAAAGAAAAATGAAGAGTATCTTCGAAACACTTAGGATTAGATGAGAATAGGTGGGAATCTCAGCTTTCAAATGTGACACAGTAGAGACAAACCCAGACATTTCTAGCTGCCTAGCCGACAGTTTAGTTGCTATTGCCTTGATCTTGGATAGAAATTTTCACTGACTTTTTGTAGCTGAGAGAGGTTTCATTGCACCAGACTTCTGACCCTTAATCTTGGCTCCAATCAGCCCAAGGTAAATCCAGGTTTCACATCATTTTGTCCCTTCCTTTCCCTGACTTTAGAAATCATTTTCCCCTTAAGGGCACCAAAGTTCCAGTTGATTCACACTCAGATTTCTCCAGATATATCTCTGTCATTTTACATTTGCCTAAGGCCCTGGGCTCACTCAGGATGGAACTTAGCAACAGCGCTATTGAAGAGGTTGCCATCAATAGGACTCTTGGGTGGCCTCTCCAATTCACGTGGAGAGGGCAGAAAGCTAAAGCTCTGTCAGTTATGATACAGCACATTGGCAAAAGGCATTTAGTTGCTGCAAGGGAAACTACCACCAGACAGATGTCCCACCTCCATTCTGCACCACCGTGGGGTTCAGCTACATCACCTTTCTGGTGAAAAACTTTACTGATGTGCAGCCCTGCGAGGAATTTTCCAGTACATTCCACTGTACTGGAATGACTCAGGGAATTCAAACTCCAGAAGAGAGGGCAGCAGGATGGGACTCATTATTAACGATTTAATCTGCCATTTGTGGGGGTTTCTGGGTTGGTGCCAACTCCACCTTCAGAGTTTTAGGACACACACTGTGCGAGGGGAAGGAGGGCTTCTGTGCGCTCTCTCAAGCTGTTCCACTACACCTGATTTATAGCATGACACCGCTTGTTCTAGCCCATAACCTTGAGCTTGTAAACTGTACAGGGGAAAATTTACCGAGTTCATCTTGAGGCACTATTGGGCACTATTTTAAGTGGGAAAAAAAAGAAGGCAAGTAATCGGGGGCAGCTTGAAGAGTTGGTTTTGAACATCAATCCTTTTATGGCCCAGTGCAGTGCACCTCACAGTCCACTCTGTTTTCACTTAATTAAGGTTTTAATTTACATGGCCAGCATACAGTAAGGGCCCATGTTTGTCTTGCTCTGAAGTAGATAATCAATAGGAGAGGTGTAGACACATTTCACTGCTTGTTAGCTGCACACCCTGATGGAGTTTACCATAATAGCATGTACAAATGCCTTTACTCCACTCTTAGCTAGCCTGTTTGATTAATAACAGAAGGCAGAAAACCATTTTGCAACTTTTCTATTAGGAAAGACAATTATAATCCACACAGCAGAACAATTGCCTAGTGGTAAAGGGGTCCTCATTAGTGTACGCAGGAAAGCAACAAGAGCTGGAACACAGCTGCCACAGGTACTTACTACAGTTCTGATGAGCAGCCTAAAAAGGACCTGGTTTTTGCATGATCAGGCTGAATATGAGCCAACATGCTCTCATCACAGCTATAGCAAACTGCATACTTGGCTCCACTAAAAGCATGGCCAGATGACCAAGGGAAGTTATCTCCCTTTCATCGGTGCTGCTGAAGCTGTACCAGGAACATTGAGTCTGCAACAGAAACAGGGAAACTAGAGAGTACAGGATGAGGGCTAGAGAATGAGATCTATGAGGGGGACAGGTTAAGGCTGGGCTTGTTCATCCTGCCAAGAAGGTTATTAGTAGGGTGACATGAGAGCAACAGGAGAGTTACAGTGGGTAGTCAACCACTTCACAGTAGCACCAGGCAACAGAATGAGGATTGAGGACAACAGAGCTTGGGAAGCTCAGGCTGAGCTTTGTAAGAAGTTCTCAAAGGGAGAGTAGTGTGGCACTAGTACAGGCTACCAGAGAGGTGGGTGGGTTTCCAATAGTGTTAAACAGAGACATAGGTGACTTGATGCAGTGTTGATAATGGCCCCAAATCCAAGCTGATTTAAAATAAAGGTATCATATGAACACAAACATGGTTTAAGCCTCCATTTCATTATATTTGGAGAGTAAAAAAAGGGTGTGAATCTAGGTCCATATATGAAAAATTAATTCTACCACACAAAACTCCTGCACAATACACAGAAGTAGCACCCACAGAGGCAGTAGTCATTCAGATGCTTTGCCCCACACCTTTAGTTTCAAGAATGCTCTATTCAAGTGTATCACACATTCAGCTTAATTTCCTCAGCTAGTATCCGAGGTGGATGCCTAATTTGCCCCATATAAAGTTACGCTCTCCTTGGTATGTTCTCTTCAATGGCAGTCTGCCCTCTGTGTTAGCATATAACTTCCCTGAAACAAGAAGAGAGTGTTGATGTTATAGAGCAAATACAAAATTATCTCTGCATTTGCTGACTTCTCCCAAGAGATATCTTGGTCCTTACTTCAGCCGAGTACACAAAAGTCAGTTCCTGAAACTCTTATTTTCCCTAGGTAAGGCTCCAGCAAACACTTGTGTGATTATTATCGCTCTTACAGTCTCTTGTTTGTTTAGTAACTATTTTAACTTACATGGCTGAAGCGCAGCTGGACAGATATCACTCAGCAATAACTGCTTGCTCTTTGAAAAGCTTGAAATAGGGGCATTTTCAACAGGACTGTATGGTGAAGAATGTCACAATTTGTTCCTATGGCTCATTAAGGATATTAGGAGTAACAATATTTCTATTTAAATGAGAATTTTGTTTGCAAACGACTTTCCAGTACCCTAGCAGTGTGTTTTCATAGGGACTGGCAGAAAGCAAGCAGTGATTCCTGTTGTTCCTTCACTCCAGTGACTGAAGGATTGCCCAAGCAACTCCGCAATGCGGAGGCAGCACTGTTACACACCTCCCGTTTGTGCAAACAAGAGTAATGGAAAGATTTGTGCTGTGTGACCTTGGCCTAGACAAGTTCATGCCATGTACAGTGACAGAGATGAAGCACTGGGCAGAACACGCCTGTCTGGGTACAGATACCACCCAAGCCCTAACGCAGTCCACCTCACAACAGCGGTTTACAGTACAGACCTGAACAGGTCTAGTCACTATCACATTTATCTTCCATGTTTGTCAAAAGGCTGATGACCACTTTATAACTCTATTCCTCAGTCTTTCTTTACCTTTGATGAACTACTTCCCCAGTAACTGCCCAGGAGTTTTAAAAAGGAAATAAAAATAATCAAAACATCCAAAAAGCCATCAGGCTGACAGAAGTACTTCAGCTTTCTCACTGGATACCTTAAAATGCTTGTGAAAACCTGCTGTTGGGCTTGTTAACTTTTCCTCAGTTAAATCTCCCTTTGCTGAGCACAGCTCACAGTGCTGCTCTCTTCAGATTTCCCTGAAGCCTTACTACACCTTCACCCATACTTTTTCCTTCTCCAGCTTCTGACATCAGCACATACATACACAAGTAGTGAGTTTACAGTGCCCCCAAACGTCACTCATAAAACCAGCATCAAGTAGAGGTGCCACTCTCCCTCCCTCCTGGTGATGGCTCATTTAAGAATGTTCTTTTATTGGAGGTCACAGTAATAAATTATCATCTGCTAAAGACTTGTTGAAGTTAGCATGGCATTTTCTGTCTGAATCCGTATCAAATACTTCACTGAAGTGTAGATGTATCACTTGGCAAGAAAGCATGGTAGAATCAAACCCCCAAATTTTATTTATATATATATATAGAACTTGACAGTATGAAGTTTTATCTCTGGATCTTACTGAATTTTATCAAGATTCAGACAGGTTTTTATAGCAATGTTTTGATGCTTCTATCACAGAAATCACTTTGGACACCAGCGGCAGGCAGAATAAGCCAGCTGAAGCCCCTCATCTCACCACGTCTCCCATCTTTATATGTTATTGACTTGACCATGGAGCTTCCTTGGCCAGCACCATAAGGATCCATGATAGGTTATGCTTAAGAAGGCAAAAAGGGGTACTAAGGAGGAAGAGGGATGTTGAAAAGCATGTCTCAGTCTTCCCACTTAGTATTTTGAGAAAGAAAACAAGAATGACAAGCAAGAATCTTGCTTTTTGACTGAAAATTTTAAAAGCCAGGTCTGTTTACCTAAAGGAGTGTCAGGGCCACTTGCTGCATAACAAACAAGCTGGGAAAGACATCAGTGACATTCTCACTTCTCTCCCCACCTGCAGATTCATAACTAGAGTGATGGTATCTATAAGGACACAACCTTGTCTGGAGGTCCAGAAGGGACCAAAGCAAAACATACAGCATGCAGGAGAAACAGGTCCTGGAATAAAATACCTAGAAGCCAGATTTTACATGCTTAGATGACACGTGCTTATTAAGCTTGGCTTATTCTGCAATTCCTTAGTCTTCTCCCAGATCACTGACTCCAAAAAAAGATTAAGTCATTTAAGTTTCCTACAACTTGTAAGAGATTCAGTTTGACAAAAGAGTTTAACAGCAGCTGGCAGAGCAAAGCAGAGCTGTTTATCACAGCACAACAGAAACAGTTCTTCAATCCCCCATCAGGGACTGCAGAGATAGTTTTATCAGGAACATACCTTTCAGACAGAAGTTACTAAATTGGAGGTTTAAAGCAGGTAATGTGTCTGGAAATGCACTGCAGAAAACCAGGCTGCAAATAAGCACCCATTAACAATTCTGAGCTACGCATGTACTGCTTGTGTAACTTCACAATCACTCTTTAACATCATGAGACCTTTTTCTCTGGTAGTCAAAAGCTGTATACCACCTTCATTAAGACACAAAGATAATTTGTCTCCTTACAGGAACTATCCCTTTGTCATCATTCAAGTACTGCTCAAAGAAAACACCTGTAAGGAAAGCTACCACTGGTTGGTGTGGTAAAAGGACCCAAATTTAAGCAATTTATCTGACATTCTAATGTACCCAGAACGGTCTAAATATCAGACATTTACATAAACAAGCAACTACTCATTCTTTTTATGCTGATGTCATTTTATGCTGATGTTTTTATCCTGATGATCTCTGGCCATCCCAGTTGAAAAAGTGACTGAGTGAAACGAGATTCCCCCCTAATGACCTCAGTCCTTTTCTCTTCAGAAGAGTAACGATAAAAATGGAATTGTTTTCAGAGTCTGGATTTGTATATTCAACAAGCCATTCCATACTAAATCCATGAAGCATCTTACTTGCCTCAACACTGCAAAAGCAATTTGTTTCCAAAGCAGAACCACTAGTTCACTCTTCAGCAAGACAAGCTTTTCTCCATACCATGCCTCTTGCCCACATGGAGTTTCCAGAGAACAACCTGAACCCCATGCACATACCAGACTGTTAACGCCATGGTCAGAATCAAGAATAGTTTCAACAGCGAGCTTTCACTGCCACTTCCCCCTCTGACAAACTAAACATTGCCACCTACCGACTGACAAAACCTGAACTTTAAATGGGTTTTTATTCCCCACTCCCAGAAACAATGCCCAAGATGCACAGCAGAGACTGTAAGAAAAAAGCATGACAGCCCAGATAAAGAAACCATAAACTGATGCCTGATAATCTCAACTATTATTGTGACTTGTTTTGTTCCTTTGTTGTAGCTACTTTGTCAAATTTTAGCACTTTTAGTTTAAGTCTTGATCTTGCAACATGACTGTCAAGCACTGATTTTTACAATAAAACACCCAACCATACATAACCAAGACAGCTGCATGAACACAGGACAAACACGCTCCTGTCAAGCTTTATAACAGCACTGCATACTCTAGATCTGATAGTCCAAGGCAGAGTTTGAATGCTCAGGTTGGAATAAGTCAGAAAAAGTAACATCTGTTGCTGCTTTTCCAAGACTTTTCCATACCTGTGGCTTAACAAATAAGAACAAAAAGCCATGACCATTCTTGCATCATCCAGCTCCAGCAGCACCAAAGATATCACTAAAGCATTATTTTAATTATTCTTTTACATAATTACATTATCAAACAAGAAATACCTAGATAGTCACAAAAGTTTGTCACAGTGTATTAACAAGGGTTCTACTCCGCAGATGCTGCACGTATTCTTTGGCTTGGTCAAACCCAGTCTTTGGTGGCTCTGGAGGAGGAGGGGGACCTTCCACCAGCTTCACAAAGTAATGGCACCTGACGATTTTCATGATGCCAAACATGCCTTTGGCATGGTAACGAATCCGCTTCATATAGCGGCCTCTGCCAGTCGTTGACTCGGCTGAAAGAAAAAGGCAGGAGGGAGAGAGAAGAGTGCTCAGTGACTCAACTACTACACATCTGCAATGAAACACTGTCTTGCCAGTGTATTTTTCATGGCTGCATACGAAAAGTTAATTCTACTCAGGATTCCCTCCTCCATCTTTCTTCTACTACAGTTAGCAGATTACTGCTATAGAGGAATCTTTGAGTTGAATTAAGTCTCTTCAGGAGCACCAAAAACGTGAATTTAGAAAGCATGCACGCAAAGATGAATGTGTAGTAAAGGAAAAATACAAAAGAAACTACACTGAGCATTGACTGGGTTATATAGCTCTTCTGAAGGTGGTATTAACTCCACTGCTTTTCAGCAGTTTGTCTCATGAATTCCTGTAGAAGTCTTACAGAATTCATTTCTCTCCTTTCTCCCTTTATTGCATTCATCATGAGTATTTTCATTATCTACACATCCAGTCCTGCACTAGCAGATAAACCTTCTTATGGCAGAGGCCTGGAAAGCTCCAAAGAATTCTAATCAAATCTGCTCTCCAATCCAGGTTACTCGGAGCTTATGAGGTCAGCTTAATAACATTTATGCCAAATTTGGAAAGATGGGATTTTTCTCCCCTTTGGGGCTAAAACCACCTACAAGTAAACATTTCTCTAACATCTTTTAGACAGCACTGTAGTTATTACAAACTTATCCTATAGTCATCTAGATCAAAGCCTTTTTATAAAGAAATCTACTGTCAATATTCATTTACACTGTTTCAAACAGAAGTTTAGGTTCTGATCCTGCAAACCTAGTAGTACTAAGCTATGGGCAAAGCAACAATAAAAAGTAGTAACTGTTTGCTTCTTCTTGTCTAGTCTTTCATGATCATGTCAATCACCCTCCTCTTCAGGACTTTCTGTTCACATAGCAGAAATTCAACTCTAAGATGAGTATGTCTTAAAAACAATGCATCCAGGTGTCAGAAGAACACCAGTCAGACACCAACAATAAGAAAGTGATGGTTGAAGGCTCAACCACCACACTACCTTCAGTTCTGTGCACGTGCTTTTCATGTTTTGGTAAAGCCAAGTGTACTAGAAACTATCCTCTATCATTTTAGCTGATTTAAAGCAACAGAATCTCACTTGAAAGAAAATGGGAAAAAAGTACCTATATGTAAATTTGATTTGAATTCCACGTTGTGCTTTTTTACTGCCAATTCCTGCGCTTCTAACAGAACCTGTAACAAAAGGAAAAGAAATGGAAATGCTGAGTAGGAATTTAAGAAACGCTATTTCTTATCTCCAGGTAACATGGAACAAATTGCAAGCTTGTAGAATACTTTTTCTGTAACTGACTTCGACATCTATATTGTTAAAAGACAAACATCTTGCACATAAATATGTTCTTTGCATATAGACTGAAAAAGATACAGGAAAATTTTATTACATTTTGGGGGAGGAAAGGGAGTGGAAAAGATGGTTTCTACCAG
Organism: Coracopsis vasa; assembly: GCA_026283785.1. Taxonomy (NCBI): domain Eukaryota; kingdom Metazoa; phylum Chordata; class Aves; order Psittaciformes; family Psittacidae; genus Coracopsis; species Coracopsis vasa. The sequence continues at coordinate 5,434 of JANHGB010043312.1, read as the reverse complement.
CATGTGTCAGCCTTCCATCCATGGACCTTTGTCTAATTACACATCAGACTGGAAGCAAATTCCATGATGGGCAAAATGAGCTTAGGCCATTCAATATTTTCAGCTAATACAGTATCCTACTTTGTCATTATGATGCCAGAAATCAGTGCTTTGGCCAAGAAAATAAGCAATTTGAGACTCCTAGTAACTACAGTCTATGAAAAGCTTTCATGCCTTTACAGAACCTTCCCTGATGGTTACCTTTCATCCCTCACAACTTTAAGAACCAAAGCCCATACATGTAGCAACTGTTAGTGCAAGGATTATGCATTGTTTACCATGAACTTAACACCAAGCATTGTTAGAGAGGTACCCAGTGTTCTATTATTGTTTTATTATTATTACAAGTTAAACCAGCAGCACAAGGGACCTCGGCATATTCCTAAGTCACAACATTACATGACTGCTACAAAAGCATTGTCTGACTGTGCTCCCAACAGGCTTAATAGAAACACTAAAACACAGAAACAGAAACATCTCCAAACTTCTGGTGATGGGTATTGAATTGAAAGTTATCTTGAAACTAGGAATGTTAAAGAATCCTACTGCATACCTCTTTGATCACCTTTGCTCCCTTTTTATCACTGAATTCCAGCTGAGCCAGAGCCTGATCAATGGACATCCCTTTTATCTGCAATCAAAGTGTTAAAGTTACCTTCTGCAATTACAAACATTTCCCTTCTCTTATTCAGAAGACAGTATTGAAATTATTTTGCCATTATAAAAAGCAAATCAAAAAAGCTTCTTTAATTACCATTTCTTCAATGTAATATCTTAAATACAGACCTTCTGAGCTAAATATTCAATAAATCTTGATAAGACATTTAATTATCTTTTCTTTAAAGAGAAAACCAGTCCATTACTATCCTTCAAAGCTCCCCTTGCCAGCTACTACTAGGCAGAAGCAAACACAAAAATGCTTCCACAGTGCATGATCTGCACCTGATCCTGGGTACACATTTGAGAGTGTAGTAGGATAAAGCAGCTAAACCAAACTACACACAGCCGCTCGCCGGCACAGATGCATGTTCTTCCCCAGGACTCTATTACAAAGATGCTGATTAGTCTGTGCCTGAACCAGGCCATTAAGGCAGATACAGCACTTAGATTTGTTGTTCTAACAAATACAGTACAAAGCACTTCTTGCTTACCAGTTTTGCCAGGTACCACATCTTATCTTTGCTGTATTTTATCTCCCTCCGACAGTGATATATTTCCTAGGTGCAAAAAAAGAAGTGGGAGGATCAGTAATTTTGCTGTGAAAACAAGAATGGAACATGTAAGTCTTACACTGTGTTCTTACTAAGAATAGAGTAATATGACTTCTACTATACCATGAACATCCCAAATCACGCATACTTTTGAAGCTGAAAGCACAAAAAAAAGAGAAGTAGCTAGACAATCACAAGCTTTTTTTCATCATCTCTTCATTTCCTCCTCCCCATGTTTTGAAGCAGTCTAGGACTGACATGCCCATTCAGTCTTAAAAATACTAATCTTGCTGTCAAGTCAACTTAGTGGAACAACAACTACACAATATTCCAGAGTGAACTTCTTTAGCTCTTCAGAAGTGAAGAGGGTTTCAAGTCTGACTGGTATGAAGAGCTGTCTCAAAGACCCAGTTAACATTATTACTGTACTAACAGGGATTAAAACTAGCTAGTTTTAACATCAATGTATTTTTTTTTAAAGAGGTGGCACTCGTTATGAACAGGTAAAAAAACTGATTTAATAACAGAGTTGGTTGATAATTGCATTTTCACATACACTGCATTAGTCAGCACAGTATTTCTATGTCCTCGGCCATAATGTTCACAGAAGCAATAAATGCTCATGGCTCAAAAAAGCACATGTCCAAAAAACCCCTGTCCTCTTAGATGCAAACACTTTATTTTGCTGCATAACAGAGGCCACAGCACATTAATTCCTAATGCAGAACAATTACAAAAATACAATTTCAAAATATCGGTTCTTGAGAGTGAGGAAATACTGAAGAATTAACCGAAAATTCTCCCAGGTTGTTCTATAGAGCACTGGTTAATCCCTTCATTGATCAAACACAGGACTCTCAGTTTTCAAGCACAACTTAATTTAAGAGGCTTGCTTCTGTTCACAGGTAACTGTACTTTCCAGGGACAGGGAGAAACAGGCATAAAACTCCTGTTATCAAAAAACAACCTATTATGACTGCAGTGAAAAACCTGACCAGGTTATGTATGCTGACTTTACCAAAAGTTGTCCTGAACAGCAGCAGAAGACCCTATACTGAGCATACAGGTAACAAAAGGCTGTTTAGATTCTTTTCTGCAGTTTATGGCTTAGTAAAACACAAGTTATTGTGCACCAGACTGAAGAAACAACCCCACTGACAGCATACATAAACCAGTTTCCTAAGAAAACATCTCAATAACATGCCACATCTGACTCTCACATCCCTCCCCATAGAACTTTAGAACCTCTCAGTACATATTGAATGTTTTGAGCAATGGCTATGACAGAAAACGTCTGAAGAGCTTAATTAAAGGGGAGACAGCAACAGGCAATGTATTATATATTCTGAGGTCCGATAACACAGAGAAATTAAGAAGTGAAAAGAGCACGTCCTCTATTGTACCTACATCAAAGGCACCACTAGTTCCACTACTCAAGGAAAGTTACATTTATATCTTTGTGCACAGAAGCAACAATACAGTGACATTCTTCTCTAGCTACTTACTGTCATTACAAACAGTGTATAATGACACATCCTTGGTAACTTCTACGTCCTACCAGAGACTTCTACAAACATAGAGTGAAGCCTCAGCAGTTTGCATCACATACTTGCAACTTGAAGCTTCAATATCATTTTGAAATGGAAACATTCAAATTGATGTTAACTTTTACAATATAAGTGTGCCAAACTAACTATAATCTTAAATAACAGATGAATAAACCAATGTCTTGTGGAGTCACTCAGAGACACAGACAATCTAATCAGAAACTGTCAAACACAAACAGGTAAGGAAATTCCCTGGGGCATCCTTACAGCTGGTCTGCGAGGTTCTCCAGGCAGCTGTGGAGGGTAAACAATCCTGTTCTTTTTCTCCCACTTTCCAATTTGCTGCAGAGCTGTGCATGATGTGTGGATGCATGACAGAGGAAAAAGGCTACTGGCTGCTAGCCACCTGCAAGACAAGACCACAGTGTTTGCTGCTGAACATCAGGGCTCTTTGTCCCTACCCAGTTTATCTGGACACTTGTGAACTTACCTGTCCTGACAAAGAGAACTGACACATTTGAGTACTCACAAAATAAAACTGTTCAAGTCCTCCATAGCTTACATTGAAAGGATGTACATTACTTTAATTCAGTAAGAAGCCTCAGGCTGCCTAAAGCAAACCATGACAGTGGTTTGGTAAGTGACAGGGACAAAGCATGAGGTTCCACATTCAGTGTCCCAAGACTGTCACACAAGGATGTAGTCACCTCTTTGTTCTTATGGAGGGTTTATTACTCCCACAAATCATTTACATCTTTCCAAGACTATCCAGCACACATTTACCTTTTACCTACAACATTTTGGCAGTAAACAGTTTGTTTTACAGCTGTAGACTGAGTATCTGGGAAATAAGATATGTTTATAAACCTTCTGAAATTTGAAAGGAAAGATAATCTAAACTACTTTCAAAATGCAATCACATCAATGTAAGCCAGTGATAGCAAAACCCTCCAATTCTCAGT
>JANHGB010043311.1:13179-23968 GCA_026283785.1 Coracopsis vasa | reverse complement strand
TATTAAATGATTCACTTTTTCCAGAGTATGTGAATTTTGGTTGTTTCCAAATGTTAGAACAGCAATTCCTTTGGTGCCCAAAAGACATTAGAAACAAGTGGATGGTGTCATTTAAAGCCTAACCTCACAGCCCAGCTGAAAGACATGTCCTGGTGCTGGAAGACAGTAAGATAAACTCATTCTGTAAATGTGCCCTATCCCAAAGGTCTTGAGGTAAGATTGAGAAGGCAAATAGAAAAGGCACAGTACAGCAGGGCCCAGGAGAGCTGCCTGCAGGGTATTTTCTGTCAAGGTTTTTCATTGAAAACTGGTAGTGTAACAACATCTTCTATTTTCTCAGGAAGATGTAGGAGCACTGCCCACTTCCCAGTGGAGCTCAAAACCTGATATGCAGGGGAGCTCCCCAGTTGTGTGACACTATGAGGCTCACCACATTCAGAGCTGCCATGCTCCCAGTCACCAAGCAAAAGTCCCAATTTCCTGCTCTCATCAACACCTTCTAACAATTCCATTTTGTTCCCATCTTTGTCAAACCAGGGCTGCAAAATATCAGTCATTCCCTTGCCATTGTATATGGGGGAGCTGAGTTGTTAGGACAGGTTTCAAGCATTGCAGGGGGCTTGCTGGCATCTCAGTACAGTTGATGGGCTCTCCACCTTCAGAAGTCGGTGTCACCTTGTCTATTCCCTCACTTTTCTGCACCAGAGCCCTGTTGGTTTGATTTAAATACTGCCATGACTGATGCTGAAGTGGCTGTGCAATTTTATTAGGCACAGAGAAGGCACCCAGGGGATGAATCCCCTGCAAGAACTGCTTCATTAATGATTACCAATATATCTAGATAGAAAAAGAATGACTTAGACCTTTAAAAATAAAACAACAAATTGCAATGATCAGGAAAGGGCTTCCTATTGCTGTCACACAGTAATCACCTATCTCCCTGCCTGGGGAAAGCTGGAGGACTTGATGGGGATCCAAATCCCCCGAACCAGGTGGGGGAATGATCATAGCAAGGACACTAAGCAACAACCTGAGAAAAGACCCCACCTTCCTTCTTTCCCACTCAGCATCTCTGTTTGCTTGCTGCCCAGGCAGCATTTTCGGTCTCTTATGTCCCATATGACTCACTGGGAGCCAGGAGAGCTTCCAAAGTGCTACACAGCCCTCCATTTGCACAGGGACCAGTTTAAAAGCTACATCAAATTATTACCCATACAGTACTTCACTAAAAGAGTTGCTAAAAGCTCTGTGCCCCCATGTCACCATAGGCAAGAGAGCAGAAGAAGGTATGACCCACGGTGTGACCCACTCGTAAACACACAGCTTGGTCCTGCTCCACCGCAGTACGTGGCATCCTCATCTTCAGATACAAGTAAATACCTGCTGTATTTTGCAATAGGCTCCATTCTTTTCATGTGCCTGCTTTTTAAGCCAAGTCATGCTCAGTGTTTTCTTTCTGTAATTTCTTAAATAAAAGGATTGTCCTGAGGGCAGAGGCGCTTGTCAGGGTAATCAGGCAGAAAAATTCATGAGCCAAGGGTGAATTCAAAGATTAAAAGCCCTGTATGCCTTGTGTACCAAACACAGTTGTGGTCCATTCATAAACACTGAGTCATCTGTATGGGCTTCCATAGGAGGAGCCGATAGTGTAGGAGATCCTCAGAAACATTGCACATTTGTAATAACTAATGCACACACTTTTAAAAATGAAGTTTTATTAATTACAGGACTTCAAGCAGCATTTCATCTCTCCTGAAAGTGGCACTTCAGGCTTCCAGAATAAGAACAGTGTACCACAGTGCATCAAGTTACTAAACATCCTTCTGTCAGAAGGAATCATCTTTGTTTAGGCAACATGCATCAAAGGGTTTTTTAAGTGACTCGATTACATTTCTGTTCTGCTTTATGGAATAACCAGCCCTTATCAATGTTTCCTTACAGTCTGATAAGAAACACTGCCAAGCACTCTTCACTCGCTTCTGGCCCTGCACTGTCCGCAGCATCTCCAGCACTGACATATTCATCACAAATAACTGCACTTGGGCAGAAAACTCCTGTGAATTCAGACAATAACAGCATTCATATTTTTGAAGTGTATTGCTGCAGCCAAAGGGGTCAGAATATTTCTTGAGATTTTAGCAGTTTAAGGTAAGAGCTCAGTATTTTCATCTCTTAGAGCCAGCCAAGTACATCCTCATTGGTATTGATTGATTTTTGACAAGCAACAATTCAGCCTTTCTCCAGGCAGTGTAGTAAGGATCATGAAGGAGCACAAAAGAAGGAGGAAAGGAAGCAGGAAGAGTCCTTAGGACAACTCTGGAGATGATAAACTGAGCATAGTAATGTCAAATGTATTTCCTTTGGAGTCCATGTCAGGAAAAAATGCACGTGAGCAATCTCAAGAGATCCCACTCTAAGATGCATACTCCTGGGACTGGGATATTTTCCCTTCTCTAAAATGGTGCTCACTTTATCTGACGTGTAAAAACCCTGTTTAGTTTCATTTAGACTGGCTGCAATGAAGGCAGCCGGGGGGAGAGGAGGTTCTCCCACAGCAGCATGATGGGTGCATCCGGTTTCACTGCCCCTTTCTTGGGTGTTGCCTTTCGGTCAAGTTCATCTGGTAAAAGAGGAAAAAACCTCTTCTGAGACCAACTACAAACAGTGTGATTGCGACATTCAGACAGCGGCTGGCGAGCAGAGCAAAGAGCAGGAAATTCCTCTGCGCTTGTTGTTTGCCTTGGGTTTGTGAAGTATGATCATCAATTGACAGCTCCTGTGCTTTGGGTCGCTTTGCACTACAGGCCACTTGGGAAAGAGGTCACAGCTCCCATTTCCAGCTCTAATAGTCCAAGTGCCAAGCAACTGCTACCACTGGGGCATGTCAGGCATTTGCTGGTTCCAGTTTGAGAGTGAGGACCTACTGCAGGCTGCAGGAAGGAAGGATAGAGCTGAAATTCATCACATTTGGGGTTTGTGCCCCACATCCTTCCTCTTCTCAAAAAGGCAGAGGTTATTGCGATGTTCAGGCTGACAAGGTGTACTGAAGGCCTGAAAGCATGATGGAGGGAAGGAGGCTTGGCTTACTTTACTTTTCTTTCCGCTTTTTATGGTCTTTGGACTGCAGAACATACACCAGAAGTTCAATATCTGTAAACCAGCCTTTTACTGAAACTGGAGGCCATCTCCCATGCAAAGTACAGGAGTAGTTGTAAGTGCCTACATCCACTTGTGCATTGGGGAGTATCTGAGGTATCTGGAGTGCTTTATGTTTTGCTGAGAACCTCATAGTGCTTTGAGGAGACCACAGGAATCACCAGCTGGGTAACAACTCTGTTACACATCCATATGAACCCCAGCAGTCAGAGAGACATCCATGGCCCTGGTCTTGTGCACCACTGCCAAGGGAGCTGGAACAGCACCGCTAACCACAGCACGTACTTCCCTGTCTCCAAAACCATGGCCATTGAAATCACCGATGACCCCTCTGGGTACAGTACATGGAGCCCTCAACATAGCGTGTTTATTAAATTCTCTTCCCCCCTTGTAGGGCTGCAGCAAACAACTGCGTTCTGGTTTTCCACCTCCAGTTTATATCTGAAGGGGGATGTGAGATAATCTATTTACAGCTTTGTGGTAGCAACTTCCCAATAATAGCTCCAGGCATGTACCAAGGTGTGGCAATGTCTGTTTTGGAGATTCCCACAGAGGGGCTGATGCCATCTGCAAGACAAATCCAGCTAGGCTAGATCAGCTTGGTGCTCATCTTGTCCCTCAATCCTACCTGCTGAGTCTGGTGGGTCACCTGAGTTAGAGGTAGTTTAGGACATAGATCATGTCTTCACTATGCAACTATACAGCTCTTGGCTCAGCAGATCCCTGAGTAAGACTCTAAGCACCCTTTTTATATAAAAAATGTTTGGGTTGCTTTAGCTTTTAGAATAATTTATGAAATGTCATTTGTTTCACCTGTAAAGTGAATAAACTCTAGATTACAAACAGTCACAGCAAGCCTGTGGTGCTCTAAGGCTCTCGGCACAAGCACCCACAGCCCAACCCTGTTATGTTTCAGTGCCAAGGGGCTCCCCAGCCCCAAGCTCTTCACCATAGCCAAGGCTCAATGCCATCATGAATCAGGAAGGTTTAAATTCCGTGGTGTGCCAAAACATGAGCCTTGGGGCTGGTTATGGAGCAGTTTTCAAGCCAACAGTTTGAAACTGCATTGAAGTGTCTTCTGTTGGGTGTCACAGTGCTGCTTCCCCAAGGAATAGCCACTACTTTGTTTTTAGAGTAGATCTGTTGGACATGCTAAAAAATATTTTGTAGTAGATGTACACATTGAAAATCCTTAAAAGAATTCCCAGGATGTAACTGAGGAACCTGAGAAGAGCTGCAGCCATGCTGGAGATGTGAAACAACAAAGCGTATGGGCTGTGGGTGAGAGCAGAAGTGCTGCTGGCCTTCAGGAGGTCATCTGCCTGGAACAGGGTGCACTCTGCAGTCACTAGGATCCAGATGATCCTGGAAGTCAGTCTGGCATTTTTCACTGTCCGGAAATGCCGAGACTCCGTGGCAAAGAAGGTTATCAAGTAAGCCTCGAAGGCAACGCAGCTCAGCAGCAAGCAGCTGATGTGTGTGTTTGCACTGAGGAGGTTCTGCAGCAGAGCTGATGTGAACACTGGAGACAAGGTATTGACACCCAAGGTCTGTACAACCATCTCAGATACGATGCTAACGGTAACCAGGACGTCTGCCTTTGCTAGGCTGGAGATGAGAACTGCAGTGGACTTGGATGAAACCTTTGCAGACTGCAGGATGATTATCGCATACAAACTGCCCAGCAGGCCCAGAAATGTGCTGACAGCATTTGAAGAAGACAGGACAAGGTACTGGATGTATTTAAGTACCAGGTATCTTCTGAGATCTTTCATGTGGTCTCTCTCCATAGAAATGCCCGTAAGGGAGGAACACCTAGAATGCATGTAAAAAAGGGTAATTAAATGTAAAATTAGTGGGATAGATTCCAGACAAATTATTATGTACCTGCATTTGTACAGACGTATGCTGGCATCCTCCACACTCCAGCATTATTGTGGCATTGGTTGGTTATGCAGCTTCAGAGGCGTTTGGTATGTGAAATCCTCAGACTGCGTCAATCATTAAATAGATATCATATAAACCTAGGTGATAGCATTTTATTCTAATTAACACAGGGATCACTGCAGGGAACTGGAATGACTCTGGACTAATACTGGAAAAAAAATAGCTCAGAATGGGGCTACTTTCATTATGCAAGGTTTTTTTCTGCTTGCCTTTGTGAGTCAATTCAGGAATGAAGAATCCATTCCCTAGTGTTGCAGCAAGAAAACTGTTTCCAGTTGTGCTGTGTAGAAGAGTAAATGAGATATTTATTACCCATTCTGGAACACGAAGTGATAAACTGAAGGGAATGCTATCCCAAGGGATGTCCCAGTTGAATCAGTAGTTGAGAATTACCATATTCAATTTCCTTTTCCTGTCATTAGCACAACCCTTCATACACACTCATATGTTGTCTGTAGCTTCTAAATAAAATTGAATCCCTGGGCACAGTGTGGAAACAGGCAATAAAGTATAGATGCTGGGCTACCGGGGAAAAGGTGGGCTCCGCAATCCCTGCTACAGCTTCATAAGCAAAGAGCTGCTTGCTGCAGAGGGCCAGGGCTTTTTATGTTTTGCTAAAAAGGGATGTGGTCTCTGGTTTGATGTGGTTGGTGGTAGCATCCCCATGCGCACTGGAGCTCCCCGTGCCTGTGAGCTTTTAGATCTGAGTGCCAGAGTGGGGCTTCCTAGGGCTGTGAGGCTGCCACATGGCTGGAAACTGGTCCAGGTGGAGCTCAGCCTCAGCTACGGCACCATTTAAAGCGTTTCTCTAATGTTCTTATTTTATATCTACATTTCTTTGGGAGTAAACTAAAAGCCAAAAGCCATTTCAAGCATTGTTGCTAAAATGTACTGCTTAAGTTTCTTTTTCTTCAGTAACATTAACAAAGCCTAAAACCAGCTTGCTGTGCCACCGGTGGGATGTCTCTTTGGCAGACACTAGCATTTTCCTCCTTGGGCTTGACAGAGCTATAGATACAACTGTCATTTCCACCTGAGAGCTATACTGTTATGTTTCCAGTTTGCTGATTAGTTGAATCTCCTAATGCATGCAGTTGGATATTTATGAACCAATTGTGAGATCTGACTTGGAATTTGAGGGAAAGTTTATAGACCTATGAGAAGTTATCTTTATCTGACCATTATCTCCTGTACAAGATTGCAAACAGTCCCTTTGACTTAAATTCAGTGGAAAGAGATACCTCAATAATCCACTTCTGCCTGTCGGGTCCTTCACATCCCAATGGGCAGATTCAATTGAGCTATTTTGCATCACAGTCATTTCATATCAACATGCTGAAGTAATCTAATAAATCAGGGTTGCATCCCAAGGCTCTACTCATTTCCTATACTTGCAAAGTATCCATCAACTTCAACTATAGCTTTGCATGACATAAAGAATTGGTTGGAGATGACTAACAGCTCAGGATCTGTCCTTGCTCGTACCTTACTGTCCTTACTCGTACCTTAAGCAGGAATGAAGTCTGTAAAGTGCCCAGATGTTTTTTAGGTATTACTTTAATTTGTGTAATGTTGCATTGAAAAGGTACAAGTGTGAACTATCCCTGTGTAGGATAAGGTTACAAGACCAGTAAAAGGCTAACTTAGTTAAATCGTGAATTTTCTATGAGGCATTCTCATAGAGGAGCAAGCTAAGGAAATGTGCACTAAATGGAACTACAATTAAGTCATGCATAGCTGGATGGGATACTAAGAAAGGGCTAATTATCAGAAATTAGAGGAATGATGTATCAGATGGGAGTCTGCAAAGATCTGACATTTTGTACTCTTTCATTAACTACAATAAGGAATAGGGATCATGCTTATTAAGTTTGCTTATTAAGTCAACTATCACAGATCAGCAATTACAATTTCAGATCCATACAAGCACTAGTCCCTACATAGCAGTGAGTGAGAGGAAGAACAAACATGTAAGCAGGAGGAGAGAGCAAGACAGGGGAGGAGGAAGGCTGCCACAGGTAGCAATGCTGGGTATCAATACAGCCTGTTGATGGTAACACCCATCTGGAGTCAGCAGAAATTGTATCGGGAAAGGCAGATGCCATCTTGCAATGCAATAAACAGGAGAAACGCCTGTAATCACATGGGATGAGTCTTTGGTTTCATTCTGAGGGGATCAGAGATTTGGATAAATGTAACAATTCGTATTTGAGCACTTATCTCCTCATGCAAGTTCTTGATATTACTTATGTGAGCACCTTGGAGTCTGTACAGAGCTTCTCCAGTACACTCACCCTGCAGGTCTCGGTGGTTGCTTTAGTCCTTACCTGGTTTTTAGTTTTGATGAGACAATGGGAAAATGGTAAATCTGAGTGATTCCCACGAAAAGTACCAAGCCGACTTTTTCAAGACTGGGATTCCCATTGCCTGTAGAGACTCGATTTGTACCAGGTTGACTAATCCTAGATTCACACACACCTTTTCTCTTTTTTTTCTAAGTATCTCAGCCAACTTGTTAGCGGAATCCTTTGAGGAAGAGGTGGAAAAAATGCAGTTCTGTACATCAGCTGAGCTGTGATACAGTTCTTCTTGCTGTAGTTTTTCCACAATGATTAACTAGAAAAATGATTCTGCATTTTCTAGAGAAAGCAAAATCTTTCTGAAATCAAGGGTTTCTGCTCTTTCCATGCACTCAAGGGACTTTGATACTGATCCTGGTGCAGCCCCTTTGGTGTATACTCATTTACCAAGAAGTGGCTTTGCTTCACTGCTGAAGATGCAAGAAGTGGAGAGGAAGAGGGTTAACCTCTGAACATTGATGTCTGAGTATTGGTTTGACCATTTGTTTCTATACAGAGCATCAATGAAATTAATATTAACTGGAACAGAACCATTTGAATCCACAATGGAAAGCTTGTACAACTCACTGGCTAAAAGTGTAAGAGAACCAAGCTGTGGTGTTTACAGTTGAATCTTGTTACTCAAGCGAGCTACTCCTTTGGAAAGGTCCATTAAGAATGTTCTATCATTATTTGTTTTATTGCAGCCTCTTTCTGTGTCTTTTGTCATTAAGCATATTTTTGAGGAGAGAAATTACATGCCTCGATAAAGATCTTTGCTCATTTTACAACTGAGTACTGCTGTGAATTGTTGTGGATTACATGCTGGAAAGTACATGCAACCTGGCTCAGGCTGCTGTGCACTGAAAATCCACATGCTGGACCACAGGACTTCAGCTAAACTTGAGGCTGAGATCCCCAGATGAAGAGTAGTAAACAAACCTAAGCTGCTTTGAGCAGCTGAATGAGTGAGGAAATGTGCAGTACATTAAGTTTGGGGTTTTACATCTCTGGAGAATGTCAAATGAAAACTTCATTGGAAAACAAACTGGAATCAAACAGAAATTTGCCGTGTGGATACAACCAGATGTCTCCAGAGAACTGGCCTCATTCAGACATTTTCTCCATCCTTTTTTGTTTTACATAAGAAGTTCGATTGGAAGAAGACACCAACAGCTGGATTTACAGCAGAACTGTATCTTGGCCATTCAGAGCATTTTAGCTCTGAGCTTTTGGGCACTGGGTCCTGTCTTGCATCCCAGGACTTGGTGATGAGCCCATAAGCTCTTCTAATGATGAGCATTAGAAAAGGAAGCTGAGCAGCTGATACAGCCAGAGGAGATGGCCCAAAGCAGCCCATCTGGATGCTGAGGAGCTCAGCGTGTTTTTCATGTCTTCCCTTCTTGAAAACATCAACATTTTACGTAACACTGCCAACATTTTGCATAACACCCCAATGTACTTGGAAAGGAACTGGAGTTTCTGCATGGAAGATGCCTTCCTACTTTCTGTTAGAGATGTGTCAGTGGTATCCTTCCTTTCAAGCCATAGCTGCCCCAGGAAGCAGGAGCATTGCTATGGCTCCCTGCTGCCTCTCTCCACCCCTTTGACACTATAATTTAGTGGTTAAAGCTCTCATCCAGAATGTAGCAGAACGAGGTTTGATTCCCTCCTTTGCCACAGGGGATTTAGATGTTTATCTCTCCTGGGTGTCCCAACCAGCAGGCTACAGGTTATCCTGAGCTGCGGAGGCTTTTCATGCCATCTAAGGAATCTGGGCACAGTGTAGGAAAACATCTGACACCCTGGACCAAGGGGCAGGGATCAGGAAGAAGCTCACAGATCACAGCACAGGTGGTTGCAGATGTTTGATAGGAAAAAGGGCATATCAATCAGTTTCTGATACTTGCTCCGAATGCTGTTTGGATACATGTGCTCTAGGAAATTCAGCAGAGCTGGAAGACGTTCCCAGGTGCTGGAGCTCTGCTCATCAATCTTGAGGGTGCTCCAATGGCCCCCAGCACAGTTTGGCATTGGCAGTGCACACCCTCTGAGCGCTGTGCAGGCTTGGACAGGGCTTTGGCAGGAGGTAGAGAGTGCTGGCAGTGCTGCAATGATGGTTGGAGTATACGGGGGTGTCAGAGATCGGCCTGGGGCACATCACCAGTTAGACAGAGCCTTCACATGTGTAAGGTGAAGGAGTCATTGTGCAAAGAACAAATGTATGAAGAGTGCACAAAGCAGGGTCTGAAGTTCCTCCCTTGGAGAAGGTGGCTGCCAGCACAGCTCTCTTGAGCTCCCGCTGCCAGCATCCTCCTCCATAGCCAACCCAACAGCTTCCCTCCAGCTGGGAAGTTCTGCCAGCCCGCAAGGCATGGAGAGCTGTGCTCTCCATCAGCAGACCCTTCCCTCTGCCTGCACCAGGATAGGAACAGGCACGGAGGGCGGCTGCCCTCTCTCCGCACAGCCTGGATCATGCCGGGGATGGGGCTGAGTGGGAACGGGAACAGGGGACTGTTTCCAGAGCAGCTGCTCCCACCCTATCAGAATGGCCAGAATTGGTGAAGAAAGTAATCCAAGCCAATCCATCTGTTTATTTACAGTTTTTAAAGCATCTGCTTGTGGTATTCATTACAGTCACCTGCAGAAGGATCACTGTGCATGGACAGTGACACCGAGACTGTTTATGTTTAGTCCTTATGCAGACAAAACCTCAGTTCAGGCTCACGAAAGGTTTCCTGAATGAGCACTTTGCGTTTTCAGCCATACTGGTTTTTATCTCCACAGACATTGCTCTCCTGAGACACTTTACAAGTTCCAGTTAATAATAACTTCTCATTTGTCACTGGTGCACTATTGTAGTCTAAGAGGTACACGGAAATCCCTCCAGCTCTTAAACAAATACTTCCCTTCAAAATTCCTCCTGGAATTGTGTCAAAGAATATACGGAAGAGGAGAACAAATCTGAAACCCAGATCGCCACTGAATATCCTGACTGTAATGAAGTTGCATTAGTTTTTACTTAATTTAAAAGGAAAAATACTTACAGTTGCTGGAAAAGGCAGCCAGGAATAGTTTTCTGCATCACTGTATTCTGTGTATGGTCTGCAGCAGAGCTAAAATGTGCCGTTCCCCTTGGATTGCTTCCTGGTTTTTATATATAGTGTGGCATCCTCTGTACCACGTCACATCATGGGACTGTGCTGACAGAATTTGTTTTGCTGGGCAACATCCCAGAGCTGGTTTCACAAGAATTACTCGCCTGAATCATGGTAGCCATAAGAGGATTTAATCTCCATAATGGACTTTAATTAATTTTTCAGGGTTTTTTTTTAACTCATTTGTGT
>JANHGB010043311.1:0-13169 GCA_026283785.1 Coracopsis vasa | reverse complement strand
AGATGGAGTGGATTACAGGGTGTAATACTGAGCTCGTCTGGGTGCCGCATGAGCTGACATGGGTTATCCATGAGTAAAAGAACTATTCTGAGCAAAGAAAAGGTGTCCCCTGACATGAGAAGCAGCGCTATATCTGGCTGGACTGGGCTGTCCTCAATGAGTGTTTGTGTTGGTGTAGCCTGGGATACCCAGGTTTGGTGCTGATTACATTTGCACTAACTCTCCTTTATTGTTCTCCAGGTATGATGCTGGTGGAGCCAAGCTCATCCGTGTTTCAGTCTCTTCGAGAGCTCTCAGTACGATGGGAGAGCACAGAATCATCCCATAGACATTGTGGAGCACAGCAAACTGGTACGTTCACAGCAACATGAACACGTTCCACAGCTCCCAGCTTTACCGCAGATGCTGATCTTGTGCTTAGAATCAGTACATGAACACAGGGAATGAAAGGCAGTGACGCTGCATTGGCTTCTGATCAACAGGAAGGCTTTGCTGCCAGTCCAACAGCAGCTCTGCCAGCAGCACACCTTTCCCTCCAGCAGTTCTCTAACTCATGGAAAGCTGCAATAAAATGAAGCAGTTGGAAATGCAGATGCTGCGGAGCGCTGTCATTGCAGCTGCAGCCATTCAGGGAAGGCAGCCCTGTGCTCTCCCGCCTGCTCAGCGAGCAGCATCACACTGGGTTTGCACAGGAGCACATGTGCCAAAGCCAAAGTCCCTAAGAAAAGGAATTTGTCTTGGTGGTGGTTAAGATAACTTGCACTTTGATGTAAGCATGTAAATATTTATTCTTTCATTTTATCTGAATGGCTTAGCCTTTGCCAGAGGCCCTCCACTGCAGGTTTCTTTTATTACGACTACTGTTTCTATCACATCTGCTGTTTTCTCTTGCTGACGTGATACAACAGAGCTGTCAGCTGCAAGAGCAGACATTCTGCAAACAAAGCTACACACTTTCTCATCAGCTTCACATTGGGTAATAACTTGCGGAAAGATAAGGCTAAAGCCTCTGTTCCTCCAGGGCACCACCCATTTCATCAGAGCACACCGAGCCTGTGAACACAAGAAGCAAATGACAGGTAAGGCAGGAGGGGTGGGATGGGGTGCTCCATACCCAGGCTGTGCCTCACTTCATCTCACAGGGCTGACAGATACAGGCAGAGCCAGCACAGAGAGACAGGACAGGCCGTGGGAAAGGTGCCTTGAATCAGTTCCCCTCAGTTAATCTCTACCTGCATGAGCAATAGCTCCTGATGACTGACGGCTTTCAGTGCTCCTCTTTGAACCCACTGGTATCTCCCTTAATGCAAGCAGAACAAACACAGCAACCCCAGTTGGCTTCTGCAGCGGCAGGAGATGGTTTCCAGTGTTTTTCCATATCCTGTTTATTTTGTGCTACACCTTTATTTGACGGCTTTGGCCAGCTCCCTACATTGATTAGCTTTGCTCTTTGCAGCTGAGGACTCTAACTCAGTAACTGAAATACAATTGCAAGCAATTAGACTTCGGCAATAGATAAAAAGTTTTCCGTTTTCTTCTGCTCAGAGTACTCCTCCTTTGACCCCAGAGGCTTTCCAGCACTTTTCCCTTGCCATCTCATCCATATCCCCTCTCCACCTCTTTGTAGTGCAATTTTGTACACCCCAAAACACTGCCAAAGGGGCACCATGAGTACTGCCCATTACTCCTACAGCCTCTCTCTCTTGCTGGTACTGAAACCAGTCCTATTTCTATTTCTTTTCCCTTATACTGTGCCAAGAAAAACCTTGTTGAGGAAATCCAGATGAATTTCATCATCTGAATATCTTGCATTTTGGGGAGGTTTTTTTAGCATCCTTGAAGATTTTGAGGAAATTGTAGGAAAACAGTTTTCTTTGTAAGTAACTCCACACCTTGGTCCTACAGAACAAGTCCTGATTCTTATTCATTGGTGGCTAATCATTTACCCGATTCTAAAGCAGCGCCAGTTGCTGGATTCCCTGGACCATCCTAATTTACAGCTATGATTTGTACAGCCTTTGCTGCTCTTCCCATTTTTTTACGTTTGGTTTGGTTTTCAGTTTTGGTTTTTTTCTTGGGTTGCTTGAGAACCCAGAACTGCCTGATCTTCAACCAAGGTTTCCTGTTTCTCTTCTCATTAAATGGATGGAGGATCTCTGGTCTCAGCTTCTGACTTTATATCATTTCCCATCTTTGTTATCCTCAGATATTACACATTTCTCCAGCACCTTTTATGATTACTCACTGAAGTTCTCCAGAATTCCCTATTGTTTCCTTCTCTCCCTGGCCCTGCAGAGTTCAAGAAGCTCATTTTTAGATTGCAAACCAGTCACACAACTGTCTCTTCTGACTAGAAAATGGAGAAGTAGAAGCCAGGCAGCATTTGCAAGTACAAGGAAGGGTTGGGTGACAAAGGGAAGAGTCTCAAGAACAGGAGTGGCAATAGCAGCTCTTACAGGCATTGAGCCACAGCTAGGGTGGCAGCAAGCCAACAGGAGGGTTCCCAAAAGCTGGCCTCCTTTGTGCCCTTTCTGATGGAAAACCAGCAGAGCCTGCATGCTGGAGAAGTAGGAATTGGAGAGTTTCAGCCCAATCCCTGCTGTTTCAAGGCTTGTAGCAGCAGAAAGGTTAGCAAACCCTCCGAGGGAGGGATGGACTTTCCAATGCATCCTCAAATCCAATGCAGCTGCCCCTTGGACATAACCAACATCCCCAGGCAGGATGCAAGGTGAGAAGATCACACCTTGGCTGACAGAGGACAGTGATCATCTCCCTGGCCGTTCATGGACAGGAACCTTTCAAGATATTCATTACAGAGATGTTTCATGTTGGCCCTTTGGTAGAACATGAAGGGGCAGGTATGGAGATGTGTGACCTGGGTATATTCTGCAGCTCTCTCAAGAGCACAAGTTTGCACTTTCCACTTTGCCAAACTGCTCATCAGCAAAGACAATAATTAGCTCACTTGTTTTGTTGCTTTTGTTCTCTATTTTCACTTTAGAAAAGGAAATTCACTTTTAATGAGGTCAAATGCTGGGATAAAACATTATTGATGTAATGTTTATTCCTTGTGGACAAGAAGTCCAGTAATAAGACATACTTGCAAGAGGCTTCCAGGATTTCATCAGCCCCTTTTGTACAGCTGACAGAAAGGATTTCTTACAGGGAAAGAGTGGAAGGGCTGACAGCAAAATCCTCTTTGTCTAAGGTGTTGAATGTATCAAGATTACAGATAAAGTGTGTAAAGAAGAGGTGGTGTTTCATAAAATTAGCGGGGGAATAACTAGGCACAAAAAGGTGAATGCAAATTTCACTTTGTTTTGGCTTCCTCCTTCACTAACTCACATTTCCAATCTGGAAATAATAGTGGTAAGAGCACTTTGGGAAACGCAAAACTTACTGAGGAGGAAATTCCCCACAGCGGCCCATTGCTGAAGTTTTGGGAATCTCTTGAATGAGTTTGCAAGTTCTCAGCTGACTCCTCTAACCGAGTAACACTGGAAAGCCTGAAACCACCCTACAGCCCAGTTAACCCCTTCTGAGCACTTGCTCTGCAGAGCTACAATCCTGCCTGCACAACTCCCTCCTTAGCAGGGGCTCACTTGTTTCTCTCTGCGCTGTGCAATGAACAAGCCTTCCTGCCTTCTAATTTTTGTCCATAACGTGGTTTTACACGCAGTCTGTCATTCTTGGTCAGCTACAGCTCTCTCCATAGCTACCATGGTCAGTTCAGTCTGTTTTCAATTAGAGGTCTGGGGCAGTGTTTTGCTTTGAGTCACAGCATTCCTGCGCTGGCATCGCTCAGCTCATCTCCAAGAATGAAGGTGGTGGGAATTTCCCTGACACCTACAGACTTCCCCTGGCATTGACACCACAGCTTTCTGCTGAACTCCATCTTCTGCATTGAACTCACACTCACTATGTCCCTGACCAAACTGCCTCCATCCTGGTCTCATGGATCACACAGAATTAAACTACGTGCATACAGTGCTTTCTTCTCAGTGCCAAAAATTAAATGTGGTCTTTTCTCTGCCCTTGGATGAGCATTAGAGGCAATTTTGATATCTCCTCCAAACGTGGTGCCTCAATGTGTCCTCACAATAAATTCTGCCCTCTTGCATTATTCACTTTCTAAGGCGTAATATTGTTACTCAGCTAATTGAATCACAAAACTAAGTATATTGCAGTTTAAAAGATCTTACAACATCCCATCAATGCAGAAGACTTTTTTCACTGCAATTATTTGTTCAGTATTTTGTCTTGATTGGAGTTTAATGTCTCCATCTAATGACCTTTCCTCCCCTTCCTTGATGAACAGTCTAAAACCAATTCCTACTACAAATGGCATATTTGGTTATTAAGCGTCCCCTTGCTACTTGCCTCCATTTGTCTAAATTGCCATTTACTCATATCCTATGTTCTCCCTCTATTTATTACTTTATTGGTGTTTTTTTACCTGCTGTATGTAAAAGTTTATAGCCTTACTCACAGAGCCAAATATTGTATTCATAAACAGGAGCAATTGGTTTTGACTTCTTTAGCTTGAACAAGCTGCATAGGGCATTCAGTAAGAATATATGGTGAGCTTTTACCAGGTTTTTTTATGAAACCAAAAGCCAAACCCATGATTATCAACAAGAGGTTATCCTGACTGCTTTTTGTGGTTAAGGGAGTCTGTATTTCAATCTCACCCATGATACAGGTACACAAAATTTTGCTGTTCATTTCATGAATCATCTGATCAAAAGTCTTTCAAGACTTTTGTTTTCTTTCAAGTTCCTCACACCTGAGAACAAACAAATCAACTGCGCATAGCACATGAGAAAGCAGAAACCCACATCCTCTGTCTTGCCACATAAGAGAAGAGTGAGCTCATTTCAGTGATGTATATAGGAATTGTGTTGTTGAATTTGGAGCTGCATCCTTCACATATCCTACCTTTATTGTTATACCTAACAGCAAATCAAAGCATAAGAACAGTGCTCAGGTGCCTCTTGGAAGCATAAATACCTGCAAGAGTTGCTCTGCACCGAGCCATCCTGAGCAGAGGGATAATGGGAGTGAGACAGGTCAATGGGAGCAACCGGTCCACTCACTCCCTTGCTTCACCTTAGAAATTTGGGGTTATATTTTAGTAATTATGTTTCCAAGAACTGCAGTTTGCTCCACAGTAGCTGCAATTGCAGCAAAGCATGATTCATGTCCCACCCCATCACTGCTCAGTGTTTAGGAGTGGTCCAAGGAGTGGAAACTTCCCAGGAACACACTGCTGCTCTCACGTCTGCATTGCACTCTGGTTTTGTGCATCCCCAGGCACCTGCCCACACTGCTGTGCACCCCCCAGACTGCCCGTTGTGCTCTTTGCCTTCTGCTGCTCTTGGTTGTAGCCTTGGCATGGACTGATGTAACCCATCTACTTCATAGGCTTGGTTCACTTAAAGCCATTTGTTCTTGTCTTCAGCAGCAACAACAAATGTGCATTTTAGACCTTTTTTTAATCATTTTGGCAGCCTGAGCATCTCCCATCATTGGTGTTGGTAGGTGCTGCTCAGTGGCCAGCCAGGCACAACAGAAGAGCAGGTTTTGCTGTGTGTGAGCTCAGGGCAGAGCAGGAGCAGATACCAGTACTGTGTGTCTCATCATCTGCCCTTGCACTGGCAGCAAACAGATGTGTAGATATTCCTCTGTTTCTCAGGTGGCAAGCCTTGCAGCAGGCTTGGGTGGTATGTCTTCCATATGGGTGCAGTTCACCCCAGCACCAGCACAGACTGGATGTCTGCTGGCGCTGGTGAGCATCCGCCAGTTAGTAAATCCAGGGAGGCGACGGGGACAGGGTCACGCAGACATGTGGTTATCACTACTGTTCTGGAGCTGGTTCAACACAGATTTCCCAGGATTATGCTCTTTGCCGTCCTCGAGACCCTGGAGGACACGCACACGTTGCTCCCTCAGACTTCCTTTGGCAATCATTTTCTCCATAAACACTTGTGATGTTTTCCCTGAATGAGTCTAATTTCAGTTTTCCCCTAAGGGACAACTGACGACACACCAAGGAAATTGCTTTCCAGTGACTGGGACTACACTAGAAGAAGATACTTGCAAATGTGTTTTCCAACTTGGCATTAGTTGTTTTCCAAGGCAATCTTGGCCTAAGGTTGAGGATTTCATTTGGTCCGGGGGGTGTTGGAGTGTCCTCGTGTCTGGCGGGTGATTTGCTCTATTTCTTTTAAGAAGACAGTTTTGTTCAGGCTTGTAAACTGGAATAGCAAATTATCATTGAGTAAAGAATGAAAACCCCCTGGAACTGAAAATGCAGTTGTGAACTGAAAACAGCACCTGAGGCGTGAATGGTTTTGTAGAATGAGATTCCATTTCCTAACAGCACCAGGAAATAGAAGATTTGCTCAGGTCTTGTTGGGTTTAATTTGGGATGGGTGATACATACACCAGTGCCACATCCAGAATGAGGTTCTAGCCCAGAGCAGGTCTTGTAGGTCACATACAAGCAGAAGTAATGTTGTCCCATGTCTCATAAGATGCGTATTTACCTGCAGTAAAGGTATTCTCTGACCTTTACACCTTTGTGACAAATGAAAGCAGAACAAAAGTTTCTTGCAATGATGGGAAGTAAATGCAGAATCATCAGAAAAACCTGAAGGAGTATTTGGGGTTGTAAGAGGTTAGTGAAGACATGGCTGGAGCATGGCAGGATTTGAGCAGATGAAGCCTGTAGTAAGCAGGTCTCTGATAGCTTACTCAGCAGCTGAACTGGAAGGCCCTACCCAGCAGCAGCAACAGCGCTAATGCCATGGTCTGTTTCCATCCAGATCATTGTATGTGCAGCCATCACATAAAACAACCCTTCTACTGCCAAGGGGAACTGGAAAAAAGCACAAGAGGAATTACTGGCACTGCCTTCAGTGTTTGCCATCAATCTGCTCTTTCTGTATTGAAGATTAACATTGGCTATCTTCAGCTGGTGTGGGGGAAGCTAGCTGACAGAAGGAAAAATGTATTACCTCTTCAACAAAAGATCCTAGGAGCTATTTAGAGTGCTATTGTTGCCTAAAAGAATGAAAGGAAGGAATAAATTCTATGTTACTCCATGCAATTCCCTTATTAGTAGCTGTATTTTATTTGGACAGATGACAGGCATTAGTAAATTGTTTCCTAGTGGGACCACACAGATGGACAAAAATAACCTACATAGAAAAGCAATTAATTGAGGAACCTGACTGCACCATTGCCACATTTCAGGCAATCTGAGCAAACTCACTGGCAACTCTAGAAAATCAGTTTGGAAGCATCATCCTAAGGGAGTTATTTAGGCCTCTTTAACGCTTAGTTTGCTTAAACATCAAAAAGTGGGCCATTGTGTCTCCATGATTTGTGTTCTCACTTAACATTTTTGATAGTCAATAATGGGACTAAGCATGGGTGAGTTGAACCCAGCAGCATGCAGCCACCTGCGAGCAGTCACTAGGGCACATGGAGTAAATCATGCAGTTAGTGGGGGAAAATGACTGTACAGACTGTGGATAGAGGGGCCAGCAGAAGCCACCTTATGCTGAGTTCTTACTGTGCTTCTCTCTCAAAGGGAGACTGAGTATCTTGAGTTTTCACAATGAACACAGTCCCCACATGTGGCACAGCAGCTCCTCGTGAGCAATCACAGGTTTATATAGCTCCCTTGGTCAGGAAAAGGCAGGTCAGCAGGGAAGGGGTTGTTGGTAATTGCATGATTGAGAAGCTCAACTTGGAAGAAGGAGAAAGTGAGTTTGACCAGATCAGTTGGGATTCAGGAAAAGGGAAGGATAGAGTTGTTCATCTCAATTGATACTGGCCAAAATATGCTACTCCCAAGCCATGTGAAGCCTCCAGCACACCCTCAGCTCTGGTCTCCCTGGAAAACCCCCTTACCTGTGTCTTTTCTTTAGTAGGCCTGCATGCCTTCACAGCTTTTTAAGTGCCCAGCTCTGATGGAGGGGGATCTCTGATCACCCAAGCAGGATTTCAGCACAAGGAATTCCCCTTCTCTGGCATTTGTTTTGAAGTGATTTGATTCGTCTAATCTCACCCATTTAGTGCTTACTGCTATGGCACTAACGTGGCTGCAAACTTGCTCTTCTGCTGCTGTGGTAAAACCCATTCCCTTTCCTGTAAGTGTAGTCTCATATGAGGAAGCAAGAAAGAAGTTAGAAGTGAGAGTATGGGCACTTTTGACTTCTATTTCTTCAAGCCTTTTCCTTTTCATATTTGCATGATCAGCTTTGCTTTCTCTCCCCTGCTGCAGCTCATATGCAGCATTGCAAGTTTTTGC
Source organism: Coracopsis vasa (assembly GCA_026283785.1). Taxonomy (NCBI): domain Eukaryota; kingdom Metazoa; phylum Chordata; class Aves; order Psittaciformes; family Psittacidae; genus Coracopsis; species Coracopsis vasa. Next base: position 4,849 of record JANHGB010043311.1, on the reverse strand, counting down.
ATGAGCCATTACTCTTCTTATGCTTCTTATCACCTATAATAGCAATGTTGCAACTCTGAGGAAAAGCTTAGAGGCAGCCTAAATGCTTACTAAATGAAAATGGCACTTTGTTCATTCTTGCCCTCTCTTTCAGCTTTGTTCTCTCTCCTGTTCATTTTTTTATGCTTGGCTACTGCACTAGTTTGGTTTCCAGAGGTTTGTAACAGCCATGGATAAAATTGAAGCTAAAATAGGGCAAGCTTCAGTACTGTAGAAGTCTCTGTACAGTGCTGTAAAATCTTTAGCCCCAGGCTGTGTCCTGCCAAGTAGCTCCCCCGACCTTACACTTGGTGCTTTGCCCACTCCTATTCTGTAGAACTATCAAGAAGATGAACATGAAATGTTTGTTTCTGGTTACCAAGGAATTATTCTTAAATCACATCCTTTCTGGAGAACCCACTTCAGCCTGGCACCGTGGCTTGCCAGGGCTGAGTGGCTACAGATAGGTCCCTGTTCGGGACAGGGGATAAGAATAACCCATCCCTTCTCCTGAGGTTCCTCTTTATTTTCCCCATAAAATGTATCGGGAAAGACTTGAGGGTTCAACTGCTAAAAATCCTCCAAGTAGACCAGATAGAGTGTTGGTGCTGGTGGGAGTGGAAGGGAGCTTGTATGACCTGAGAGCTGTAGCTTCTGTGATCCAGGGTGATAGAGAGGAAAATGTTGGTTGCTGCTCAAAGAAATCCTGGTCTTAAGATCAGGGGGAGTTTGTATTAGGATTTCTGGGGGTTGTCACTTGGCAGACCACAAGTCTGTTGAATAGGATGAAAGGTCTGGGGGTAGAATGAGCAACACATCTGTGAAACGGGGGAACTGACAGAAGTTTGTTGGGTTTTTTTAAGGCCATACCAGTGGTTTTCAGAAGAAAATGACTTCCACTGGCAGCTGAAACTGCAGATGGTGTGTTACCTGCCTCCCCACAAACCCAGCCCTGTGTGCCCAGGCGACAGCGCTAATGCTAGTGGCTATCACCACGATCTGCACAGAGAAGGGTAAAGGATTCCAAGCTTCCTGTAGTTTTACTGGGATTTGCTTTCTCCTCTCTTTTGGAGAGCCATCAACCAAGGTAAAGGTCAGAGGAGGTAATGCTAACCCAACCAGAAAATGACCCAACCACCCAATTTTGAATCAAAATAAACTGTAGCACTTAATGGCAACATAGTAACAGATAAATGTTTTTATGTCCTCTTCACAAATGCAAGGGTAGGATACATAGTTGCAGTACGAGAATTAAATCCAACACAACCTGAGACATCCAGCGTGAGGGTGATGAATACAGATCACCAGATATGCAAAGTTATTTGGTTGAAATCACCAGAGGAAACAGCATTAGAAATTTCCTGTTATTTCAGCATTCAAGTGCTCAGCTTGTTGGTTGGGGGGGTTTTGTTGTTGTTGTTGATTGAAAAGGAAGAGAACCCCTCCTAACAAATGATGACGTGTGTAAGTGGGCTCTTTGTTCAAATCTGAGATTCTGATAAAGGGACCCTATACACAAGGGATCTGTGAAAAGATGCTGTTACCAGTGTCCACCTCCAGCACTGATGTACTTCTGCTTCTAGAACAGATCACAGAAGACATCACTGAGAAGTTTCATTAAACAGTAAAAGTTTGGGCTTTAATAGTTACATCTTCTTATTTCCAGAATGTCACTGGCAGAACTGCCTGAAAATAATCCATGTTCTTGGTCAGATAGATGTGTTGTGTGGCATATACTGCCATGCAGAGCTGCTTTTGCTCTCATCCAGTTGTTATCCACTATTTCAAAACTTCCCGTACTTCTGTTCCATGCTTTCCACTTGGATTTAGTCAGGTGTGGTCTCAGCCCCCAGATGATGCGCCTGGTCCAGACTGGCTATAACCTTCTGATCAGCCTCATCGCTACTCTCTGCAGTGTGTTCCCTGTGTCTTTCTGTCTTGTCTGGGGTAAAACTGGGAATAAGAACTGATGAGCATAGATGCAACCCTGACAAAATGGAAAGATGCTGGTAGGTAAAGGAAGTAATTTAAGGGTTAAGGCCATGGCAGTGTATGTTTGATCAGCAAAGAGTAATTGTGCAGGTTTTAGCTGACCTGGTGTTTCTTCTTAACTCAAACCAATAAAAGCCAAAAGCAAATGTCTTTGCCAAATCAGGACATTTTAAATGACCACCTTTCCCAGGCGTGTGAAGCACAAAGTGCTGATGGCTGCGGAGCTCCAGGGGGGCCCTTGGGAAGCGGTCAGCCACCTCCACTGCAGGAGACCCAGAGATGCTCCGAAGCTTGGCCAGCACCCAAGAAGCCTCCTGAAGATGGAGCGCATGGACTGTGGGTGTTGGGAAGCCAAGTTTAAGTCCCTGAATGAGGCAATCTAGTGCTAAGGAAAACCTGATTTTCACATTGGTGCATTTGTACACCAAATATGGAACCATTCCACTCAAAAGCAGGGGTTTGGTGTCCTGATGGATGTTTCCTAAGAAAAGCTTCTGCTGGAGGCCAGTTGGCAGAGTGTTACACTCTCATTCAAATACAAGTAGATTATTATGATCCCTGATGTTCTGTGGTAATTTAACTGACGTATATTGTGTCATAGGTTATTATCTGGCCACCCTCAAATACCTAACAGCAACGTATACCAAGTGATGAAGTAGATAAATATGGGTTTAATTAGCTGTAAAGTGTCTCTATTATCAATGTTAAGATTCAGTAACGCACATTAATTTGCCTTTCAGTTTATATTTTTAAAAATTGCAAAGTGATATAAGCCTCACGATAATTTCAGTGCCAAAAAATCACATATTTTCATGATGTTTATTCCATCCCCTTTCCAAAAAGAGAAAGCCAACTTGCATATACTATTTCTGGCTTTTTTAGATTACTTTCCAGAAGATGATTAAAGCAGAGTTTTCCCATGAGGAATGTTTTCTTGTGCACTCTTGAATTTTCCAAGAATAAGTTTGTTTTCTCATCTTCCAGAGAAAAAGGACCCTGGTAGTTTATGTAATCAGAAAACTCTGCTGTCAAAGCAATGAACATCAGAGAATTAAAATGCTACTTTACTATTGCGGGTGGGGAAAAAACTGTAACAAAAAAATCTCTGATAGACTACTTTTATTTTTAAAAACTTGCATGTCAGAATATTATATATACAAAAATTAATTTTTTTACCAAAAAAAGGTGGTGAGATGCAATAAAGCCAGGGTCAGTATCTGAAAAAAAATAACCCCTAGCAAATCAAAGCACAACCTTTTGTCAGTTTGAAAGTAAATGCTACTTAAGGTTACCTGGACAGACTCATAGTAACTCACATTATGAAGCTTGAAGTCACCGCTCACACGGATAGACCCTGGAACACCCCGTTCCAGCCTATGGGACAATAAATACACCTTAGGTCTGTCCCACTATGAATAAAAGTATTAGAACGATAGACTGCTTTGGACAGCTTTGCATATAATGCAGATTTTATGTCATTTCTAACACAACCAGGAGAATTAATACAATTCTCCAGCTCTTGGTAAATGAAGCCTTCAGGAATGCGAAAACATTCTGCTGCTTTTGCCTACAAACATGCCATCCACAAAGTGACACGGAACATTCCTCATTTCTTGACTGGTGTGTCTGCAGGGTGACTTGTGAAATAATGGAGACACAGCTTAAAGAAAGCTGTATCTCACCCATCTACTGAAGCACCCACTTGTTACATGTACAGAACAGGAAGAGGAAGCAACAGTTGGCTCTATCAGGACCACATCTCCTCACAGCATGGCTGTTCTACTTATTACAACCATCAAAAACCCCAAGGGAATCCAGCTTTCCAAATAAGCAGTCCAAAAGACTTCATGGTGTCTTTTTCTCTTTTCTAAGGTGGTTAACCACACAAGGGAATTAGGATGCTAACCTGCAAGACACCAGGAATCCCTGCCAGCAAGACCTGGAGGTGTTCAGCATCTGGTGAAGCCAGACCCATAATGGCTATAGAACAAACCTCATACTTTACAAACACGTAGGTAGGGTACTTACACAGAGTGTGATCAGCTGACTGGGCCAGTTCTCATGGCATGCTGAGGCCCTTCAGCAGCCAAACTACAACAAAAGGATATTCCTGGGTCCTTGTCTGGCCTAACAAACCCATCCTCCCGCTTTGCCCAAGATGGAAGGATTGGAGCAGGTTAAAAGGTCCCTAAAAGCCCTACTTCCAGAAATTTTCCCTTGCAAAGACCCTGAATTTACTGCTCCCTGTCCCAGGGACCCCTCCAAACCCAGATGTGGATCAGTCTGGGGGAGAGAGGAAGGGCACCCAGGTGCAGGAGCACCACAAAGCACTTTGGCTGCAGCACCCCAGGGAGGCTGAGTCAGCGCAGGCAGCCCTGTACCCAAATCTCTGTGGCAGCGCCCACACTGCTCCACTTCTCAGAAAAGCCAGCACAATCTCTCACCTTTTGCTTTGCATTTTGAGTGGAAACCACATGAACCCTCTCTTCTTCAATGAAACAGAAGCGACGTTGTCTCCTGGCTGATGCCTCATACGATTTCCCAGATTACTGCCTCCTTTTGCGAGGAGAGATTTGTGCCTGTGAAAGAGTAACATAATTCTCCAAATATTTAGGCTAACAGTGATGTGATTGCTGGGTGCTCTCCTTGCACTCATTTCTGGCAATAATTTATTTCATTTGTCTCAGGAAAGCAAGTGCTTTATTCCAAAAAAATACTAACTAGAGATGGTGCCCTGGGTTCAGCAGTAGCAGTCATTTTTTTCTCCTTCTTAGTAGCTGGTGCAGTGCTGTGTTTTTGACTTTCAGCCTGGGAACAGCACTGATAACACCAATGTTTT
>JANHGB010043309.1:0-15743 GCA_026283785.1 Coracopsis vasa | reverse complement strand
AACATACAAACATATTAAATGAATACAGAATTCACCATTAAGAAGTCAATCTTTACCAAGTTATTTCAAGGTTGCATCTCCTTATGGGTATTTACAGACCTGTATGCCCCAGGTGGAAGCAAGCCATGCTTCTGTGTTCAGCAACAGCACCCACAAACCTGGGACCAGTCTGGTCTGGCTGGTCACGATGTGCACGGAATCAGGTGAGATGCTTAATTACTTTCCTGACACACAGTAAATTAGTCCAGGCATCCCAGTGTGATACATTAAACAAACTATGCCCACAATTATTTGACAGGAGCAGTGACATGAGAAACAAGCAAAGTTTAATTGTCACCTTGTCAAAAGGGCATGAACTGAAGTTATTTTTACCTCCTCTTGTCCACTGAGTTTATTTGGTTCCCTAACTATAGCATGCCATTACTGCAGCCACAAAGGGCTTTCTGAAAACCACCAGGATCCTGCTGAAGGATGCCTATAACAATATATAAATTGGCTTCTATTTTTAGTCAGTATTAGAGCTTATCTAAAGTAAACGTTAATTCCTGGTTCCCTATAGTCAGCATTCGTCCCAGAAATACACACTCTTATTGTCAACCTAAAAATAAGCTGGTGACCTCATGCATCTGCCTCTTATGCTCAGTCTCCCCACACTACATAAAACAAGCAGCAGACACACGCTGTCTGAAAGTCATCCTCACCTTCTGCCTGCTTAAAACCTTTTTTCCAAGGATAAACTGATGCACAAGCCCTGGACAGGGTCAGTGCTAGAAGGTGTGAGGTCAAGTCCAGCTCTCCAAGCAGAAAGGCTGTCTCTGATCACTAATCCTTCCCTCCTCCTCTATTACTGTAGCATGCAAGTCACATAAAAACCCCATCCATTAAAAAGCCCTCCAGATGTAGGTCAGACAGGCCTACAGATAAAGGCACACCATGATTTCCAGGCACTGGGATGGTGGGTTTGTATTTATTGGCTGGTTGAATAAGGAGAGTGCTGTAAAACCAGCACAACTTCCATGAATACTTTTAGGTAATATGGGGATAACCTTTTCTTAAGGGAAAATATGGGCAAGCTGCATGTCTTCTGCTCACCTATATTTATAGCAACATTTTGATTGTTCCAGCCTAGAAATAAGGTCCCACCATGGCAGAACCTGCATAAAATACACAGAAACTGGCTTCACCTCAAGGAGTTTAATACCCTGGGAATCACCATGTCCTGAATATACCATGGGAGGAAAAATCTGCACTTGGCTAAGCTGGGCACCTGCTGTACTGAATCTGTGGTTGGATCAGGTTTTAATGCAGTGAGTAACAGCACTGGAACGTTGGGGCTGAAGCGTGCAGTGCTTTAAATAACGCACAGATAACACTCATTTAACTGCAGGGCTTCAAGGTGAGGACAGTTTCTTTCCACGTGGAAACACTTTTCAGGGAAGTCAAAGCTAGAATTCAGTGCGAGAAAGCAAACCATTCCCTGTCTCCAGATATCAGCCTACTTTTATTTCATTACCTTAAAGGAAGACCATAATCTTTCATCTCATCCCTTTTTGCCTAACTTTTGTCACTCATTTATTCACTATTCTAAAAGAGCAAGCGGAGGTGAAATAACCTCCATTACTTTTAAGACATACTAACTCTGCATATTACAAGTTCTAGGTAGCCAGCACAACAACATATCCCCATAAGAACTGCTGGATTGTGTGTGTTTTCTGTTTGTAGAGTGTACAATTTAGTTGTTTTGAGCTTAAAAACCACCTTGAGAGGGCTTTTTCACTGCTAGGCATAGGGAAGTACTGCCCATTTTATTAAAGAATAAAAGAAAGTATTCTTTTCAATCCCACAGTTCATTTCCAGAATAATTTGTTGCATCAAAGATGAATTGCATGTATCCATATTATTGGTAGTATCCATAAAGATATACAGATGTGTAAGTGAACCAGAATATCCAGCTACATTTACACAGGATATTCCACTCCAGCAATTCTCATGTGCTGGGGCATGAAATCTCATGGGCAGTAAGGAGCTCTATGTCTAGACAGCTTGTGCCTGCTCATGATTGATTACTTCTATCTCCTCCACAATGGCTGATCAGCTCCAGGAACAACCGGAGGGCTGGTCAGAGAAATGGCAAATGTGGTAAACTCAAAACTCCTCCACAAAACCCATAACGTGTTTAATACTTCTCATCTGATCTGCCATGAGGAATCTTACATCTCAAATAACTTTACTCTGTACTTACTTCTCCATCCAGATGCTTAGTTTTCCATTTCAAGCTGTTTCTCCAGAGCTTGTGGCTTGAGTGAGAAAGGCTGGCAGGACTCGGCGGTTAAGGAACCACAGAGCATATGTCACGTTGGCTGCACAGGGAGATGCCTGTTCTAAATTTGTACATACTGTTTGTTTGATCATTTTGATTCATTTGCGAAATGATACACTACTGCCTATCCAAGTTAGTAAACTTTTCAGTGCTTCCCTTACTCGAAATAAAACCGGATGATGCACAGTGCTGCTCAATGCAATGGCTGTTTTTCTTGCAGACATCAGCACTGTACCAAATAGGAATCATGGATCTAAATAAGATGGCTAAATACTTTCTTGGACCACTGAAGTTTCCAAAATATAAACAGTGGCAAAGATTACAACATACGCTCTGCTTTCCATCTCTTTTCCTTTCAGTGGAGTTAAATACTTACAGAAATGCTGGAGATCCTAGCCATCCAGCCACAAAGAGAGGCTAGCACAGCTCAGCAGGCAAAGGCATCTCTGCTGACCCACTTCAGCATCAGCCTCCTAGGTGTCCTCCAGTCTCTGGACCTGGTTAACCCCCAGGCAGGCCTTGCTCTCCATTTGGATGAGCTACCTGCCAAATCCAAGTGGCTCTGGTTGTGGCAACACGCCTAATTAGAACATAATCACCTCATTCATCAGCCCAATGGTCACCAAGCGATGACATGACCTTGGCTGCTCTAGCACCTGCAACCAAGAGGAGTAAGTGATTTGTCACAGCACATGTCTGCATCACACTGGACTCCATCGTCGTCCATTGCGGCACTGCAATGTGCTAGCACTGCCCTGAGATAACATGAAATTACCATGAGCTTACTTACTGCTCCTCTGAAATGTTACAAGGTATTGTCAACCGTAGGCAATTATAGCTGTCACTGGTCTATAATGAAAGAAATCTCTAGAGATGTGCTTAATTTGAGCCAATCTGCCTTTAAAGTTACGCTAATACATACAGGAAACTAACTCATCATTAACAGAAGAACACTATAATCTGTGTAAAGGAGAGTCTGCCTGAGAAAATTAAACGTGGCAACTCCTAGATCATAGACACAATGTAAAGTAACACACTGCTTGCTTCTGCTCTGGCATCTCTAATTTGCAACATTGTGAATATACAACAACCATAGTTTAAGAATCCTATGCTAGCAATGCTTTCGAGGATCAGTGTCTAGAACAGCCACGAGGACTCCTATATAGCTGCAGCTGGATATTCCACAAGCTGCCAGTTCTGCTCCTCTTGATTTCCATGATGAATCAGTAATGGCATTGTAAAAGAAATCCATGTTTTCTTAAAAAGCAAATGAAAAAGAAGTTGTTCCATTTAACAAACTTCATATAGGGGAAAAATATGTTCTGTAGCATACACAGATGGATAGTAAGATTGTATGGAAGAAGTACAAACTGCAAAATGAAACCAATCTTCTCAACATTCATCCTAGCTTTTGGGGAGTCCAGAATCCCCATTTTAGAGGGGAGAAAATGAATGTTAGTATAGCTCACAGAAAAAGGGACTATAAATGTCAGAACTGGAAATTCGATGGATTTGTAGATCAGAATGTTTTTATAAGAAGTTTGAAATCGCGTGTTGCCAATAAATACCAGCCTAGGCACTGAAACAGGAATAAAAAATCTGGCATTTTTAATCTAAATTAATAATGTTTAATCCTTAGGACATCAGAGGACACTTGATAAACATTAAGACTCATCTTTATAAATAGAGCAACACATTTTTTTCTATGCACATGTGTATGGGTCTATCAGATGTATATTGCATGTAAGACTAGGGGCAAGGTCAACATAAGACAATCCAAATACACTCTCTTACAGCAGCATCTTTTACCAGTCCAGTCCAGCTTGGGCTCCTCTAACCTTTGCTACAAAAGCAGCCAAAACTTTGATACAGCCTTTGGCTTTAGCTACATGTGTATAAACAAGGGCGTTTTATAACCACAACTATTTGTGGCCTGGAATATATTAGTTTATAGTCACACTGGCACTTCTAGCAGTATTTGATAACACTCCAACAACCTAAAAACCCTACTTGAAGTGCAGCTCTCACTTACATGTTTTCACTCTAACTCATTTCCTTTATTTAAACTCTAAAGCAATGCCTTATTTACATATTCTCTTAGAAAAGTAAACCTAGAAGCAGTTAAAACTTCAGTCTGACAAAACTCTTGTGCTTAACACACTTGCCCATTATGTGATTGCTTACAACTTATACAGAGAAGGAAAAAAAAAAAGATTATTTCAAAATTGAAAGTTTGGGGAGTGCTTGTCTGATTTTAGTTAAAAAAAGAAACCAAGGATAAGTCCATAATCTCCTTTGTGTACTTTAATCAGGTCACTTAAGGGAAAAAATATTATTTATTCCATCCAATGCTGTATGAATATAATACAGACTGTTTCAGTTGGCTCCACTGCCCTTCAGTCATGCTTGACGAAGTACAGTCCATAACTAGTGTCTATCATGGAAAGAGAAAAGAACTAACCCAGAAAACGTGAAAAACAGCCCTTTTGTGAAGACAAGAGAACTTAAAGTCATCATAGTGATGCTCATTGTCAAAGTAACAGATCCCTGCATTTAATTTCCCAAAGCCCAAGACAACTTATACCTTACATGGAAACCTGAAACTCAAAGCTATAATTTAGATTGCTGTAATGACAGCGACAGCAAAATCCTACAAATCCTCAGCCAGCTATGAGAGGAACATACGTTTTTCAGGGCCAAAAGTATCCAAGCGCAGTCTGGTCCAGGCTGCTGCTGTGTCAGGCAATACACTGGAGGATGCTGCTCTGCTACCCAATAGAAGCAAAGAGGAGCTCTTCTAACTGAAAACACTACAAAGAATATTGGGGGTTTTAAACCCAATTTAATACATTTGATGACTGGTAAAAGGAAAAGCTCACACCACTTCCCCTAAAAGACTGAGAACCTACAAATAATCAAAGCAGCATAAAAATTTATAGCATTAAACAAAAAGTATTATGACTGAATTTATAGCATAAAGTTATTGAGCACCTCTGCTCTGGAGACAGGCTGAGAGAGCTGGGCTGGTTCAGCCTGGAGAAGAGAAGGCTCCGAAACCCAAACCAACAGAAACCCAAACCAAACCAAGACCCAACTGTATCAAACCTCCTACATATCATTGGCTTGTACTTATTTTCTGGAGCCATGCACAAATATTAGGCTTTTACTGTGCTCTGGCCTGAGGATAAGACAACTAAATGGAACATGGAAAACCATTGGATATAGCAAGAGAAATGGCTGAACTTGACTGATAACATGAGGGAACTATGCAAGAAAAGGCTGAACTTCATCATCAGAGGTAAGTACTGGGGATACAGCCTTGAAATGCCAACAATGCCAAGGTAATGGCAAACCAACTGCCACATGAAGCTGAGATTATCTAGATAATGTATGAGAAATACAACATTTTGGGTAGTGCTCTTGACAGCTGGAACAGAACAATGAATCACATCTGTCAGTTTGGATCACACCACACCAGCCAAACCTGTTTCTGCTGGGAGGAGGACCCACTGTCATCCTTGGCTAACAGAAGAACACCCAGGGGAACAGACAGAGCATCCCTGCAGCAGGATACATGTTCCAGGCCTCACAGAATCAGCAAGTAACCATTGCTTCCTAGCAGTCTTTAGAACTGTCTTTCAAATAGGCAGTATATTTAGAAGGCCTGCTTATGTTCAGATTAGCTATTTAGAGGACTGCCGTTCCTATAAACACTTGTTAAAAGTTGTATTCACAGAGGACCTCGAACCATCCTGACAAGCTAGCATACACAGTACAGATGACAGTTATTGATAGGGAAAGTATCAAAGCAGCTGGAGAACAAGTTAAATTTATCCACACTTGCATATTGCTTCAAAGGATCACAACCTACATGCCAAAATGACCAGACAGCCATTATTTAAAAGAACAAAAATACATAAACTTCTACAAAGCAAAATTCCCTATTGCCTATATTCCAACACCAGCTCTTCAGCTCACCACACGTCTGTTTCACAGGTTGTGAACCCTTGAAAACCTGAAGGTCTCCACTGACCGCCCACGTCTCAAGGTACTCGAATAGCTCTTCTCACTTCAGCCTGGAATTCATCCTTTTAGCTAAGGATGTCTTGAGCACGAATAAGAATTGGTAGATCCTTTCAAAAGAAAATCATACTAAAGAGGTTCCAAAATTATACAGTAAATAAATTTTATTCCATCTCAGCTCTTGTCAGATTAGTGCCGTCAACAGTCACAGATCAGCATATGATACAGTTATGTATTAACTATTTACAATTTACAGGAACATACTTTTTTCCTCCAGAAAATATAAGTACAAAAGCTAGGAGTAAACAAATGAGGTACTGCAAGTTGGATTTATTGTAGGCAAAAGCATATAGAAGTGATCCTTAGCTAACAATCATAAGATCAAATTGGAAGAGAGTAGTCATCAAGTGTGCCTAGTTCATCAGGAAAATCACCTCAACCACTACCTATCCAAAAATGTATTGCACAGTTCATTCAAAAATTAAAAAAATAAATAGAAGAAACAAACCATTTATTTTAACTCTTAAAAAACACCCAGTAAAGCCTGTATAGAGATACAGTAGTGGGCAGCTCCTTCCTAGGATAAAGTCTTTTCTCTCCTTTAAAAAAATAACCTTTAACACAAAATAGAAGACAGTGTTCAATAGAAGAGAAAAAAAGAGTCATCACCAGATAACCCCTGATTAGCCTTTCTCTTCAAGGCAGTTTTAACCATATTCATGGTCCAAAGGTGGTGCTGAGTTTTGGTTCTTGCTATTCCATTTGTGACCTTGAATAATAGCTTTTCTTCTTGTCCCTTCTCAAGGGATGACAACAGAGATATGAACATATTTCTAAGCAGCAGTGTCATGAGAGAGTCTCATCACAATTTCTTCAATATGGTCGTCGCCATGACTAGAAGAACGGAAAGTTAAAACAAGTGTTACATTATTGAGAGCAACTTAGAAGCACTTAATACTAAAATAGTAATGACATTGTTTATTGATAGGAATAGGAGATGGAAGTACTTCAGGTAAGTCAAACTGCCAGATTAACTGATTTCAAGTAATTTCATTCCAGTAGCTGCAAAACAGTCGAGAAACTGTGATGAAACCGAAATAACCTGTAGCAAAACAATCAGGAATCTCACTGGAAACAGTCTACCACATCGCTGCAACTTACTCCAGCCCAAGTTGTCCTCTCTGCATAAGGCCTATCATCAAAATGATGAAATAAAATTTGAGGGCTAGCAAAAAGGCTCCTCTACTAGGAAAAGAATGATTGCTTTCATAATGAAGTCAGCATCGTCTTAATCTCTAAATTGTATATATGCAAGAATATTATCCCATATGCTATCTACTGACATAAGCCACAAAAATACTTGAGATAAAGTAATAAACTACATGTTTATACATAATAAAGTAATAAACTAAATGATGAGGTCTGAACAGTTTCAATACATATCAGTATTAACAGATAACTGCTGACACTGAGGTCAAAACCAAGCCCTTCTGTGATATACTTCAAATATGGCTGAGAATGCCGCAACTTTTTATATACCAGTATTATGAACAGCACAATGAGAATTTAAGTTTAAAACGTGCTTTCTGCAACAGTGTTGTAAATAGCTTTGTCCTATCATTATCAACAATTCAATTACATTCAATAGAGGGCTAGAAAAAACACTTGATTTTGTCAAGTGATCAAGGCCAGGAGGAGGCAGTCAGAACTCTGTTGCAGTTAAAGTGCAATAAAGCGCATCCACTATCAAATTGAAAGGTTTAAAAGAATGCAAACTGAAGTGGAAACCATGACTGTTTGCTAAGGTGAACAGATTTTTCCCTTTGAAAAAGATATTATTTTGTATTGAAGGCTGTATTTGCATGACTGCAACAGAGGGATATAGCCTGTCAACTGCATTGTGGTAACTGGCATGGAAACACGCAGAGTTAATCCATTTTGCTTTGCTGCAGGCCAAGCTCTGTGTTTCAGTTGACAGATAATGATAGCTTCACATGCACTGAATCAATTCCTGGCAACTGTGCAAAGCTTTCCTGTTGCAAAGGAGGAAAAAGAAAGTTGGGCTGACTGTATGGAATCCATCTGAAGAGTTTATTAAATATTGTACACCGCTAATGACTCAAATTATAGTCTTGCCAGGCAGTGCAGAAAGTTTTACCTGTGTACTTCCATTTTCTCTCCACTCCTCTCTCAACTGCTAATGCTGTGTGATTTTTTGGCTTGGCTAATTTGATGCAACCTGCATCTTTAGGTCTAAATCAGCTGTGGTTTTCCTGTAACACTACAATCAGTATTGCAGATTCATAATGAATGTAGCTTAATAAAACCTGAAGAAATGCAAAATAAACTGAGAGCATAAAGCTCCCCAAATTGTTCTTCCTAATCTCTCTGCTCTAGCTTCTCTTGATACCAGGCCAAAGCGCCGATTCAGAAAGGTACTGATGTTTAAATGAAATCACATACTAATTCCTCTAGACAGCATATTTCATCACTCTTTAAAATAATATAGACATTGTTGTGTCTGTAAGATGCAATAATTCATTTCAAGCAGTACAGTGTATGTTTCCCACAAATCTGACTTACTTGCCTATCCAAAAAAGGAGCTCAGAAAGTGAATAAAGACAAAACAAAGCCAAGTGCAATAAAATTCAATATTACATATTAATTGATGTAAAATCTGATTTTTCTTCTACAACGGAGATTTCTGTAGCTCAATCAGCATTTGAAGTTATGCTTATAACTCAGATTAGTTTTGAATCAATATTTACCATTTTCAAACTTGGTTTTGTAAAGCAAAACATGATTAAGAGTGGAACAAAGTTTATCATACGCATACAGAACAGAGAGTTTGATTTTTTTAAACAAAAGCAGGCATGAAACAAAAGCAGAAGAATGATTAATCTCATGCCACAGGTTTCATCTTTAACTAAAACAAGTATGTATTAATTAGGCTTCACTCACCCACATGCTAACTAAGCACAGACTGATGGGATTTTCAGAAGATACCACTGCGAGGTGAGGCAAACTACAAAGCCGGGAAGAAAACAGCTTATTGACTACTTTGTTAATAGTGTAGATAAGAAGTCTGTGGACATCTGCTGCTTAAGATGAGATTGCTGCAGTTAGATCACAATAACTGTGCAGTAAAAGCTAGATTAGGTAAGGAGACACATTGATCTAACGTATGTTTATTCACCTAGGAGTTTGTTAGTTTTCAGAAACCTGTTAAATATATGCCCACTAAGAAGGAAAATAATTACAGATATTTAGTACTACACACACTTACTCTTTTCCAGTAATACATTTAACTAGTAATTACACATTAATATTGCTTATAGATGTTTATTGTATACACTAAGATACAGAAACAACCAATCTTTATGTTAAAAATGCACATATAAGTTGTAGTTCAGAACACTCTTGCTCATGAGATATAAATACTGGATATTTACAAATACCAATACTAAGTGTATTTGTTCTGTTGTACCCACAGCTATCAGAAACATGGCTTAACCAATGATGAGAAATACTAGTTAAGAAAATATGCTTTTTCCTCACTTTTACTATAAACTCAAACCTACAGCTGCAATTTGACATCCACTGAGGAAGAGGGAAGGAGAGAGAAAAGGAGTTCTCTTGAATGAGGACACAGGGAAAAGGAGACTTAACAGAAAGTTTCTAATTCCTTATTCCACCTAATCTCTTGCATAAACTTAGTTTCCTTCTATAACTTACCAATGGCCGAGCATCTTCTCGTTCTAGGATCTTCTGAGTCTGATCTGCTGGGAACTTCAGCACTGTTGTTATAACCTTGGCCATTGTCTAAAAACAAATAGATCATCTATAAGCAATTTCACATGCACTACAATGCTTTGTGATATTTTAAAATGCATTTCATTTAAAGAATACTGAATACTATTTTGAATAATGTCAGTGGAAAACATGGTGAAATGAGTAAGATATAACATATTTTGCATTGTGTACGCATGACATGTTATATTAACTATGTGAAAACAGTGAAGAGTCTTTTACTTGTCACAAACTCCAGCCACTGTAAGAGGTAAACTCTATGGTATCTATGCTTAAATAATATAGTGCATTAATAAGACAGTGTACTGGTACAAATACTGCTCCTACCACATTTGTTCTTAACGTGGCCTTTCTGAAAAGCATATATCAGGGGAATGGCACCCAAGAGAGTCCTTATGGATTCAGCTACATTCACATCATCCAAATATTTTGTAAAGAAATGAAACCCTGAGAAAGCAGATTCAAATATCACATGTGCATGGAACTCCATTTGAGTAAATACTTTTCAGTGGGTATACAGTAACCCCATACTTAAACAGCAAACCATTTAGACATCCTCAGTCAGAAGATGTAAGAACAACAAAGCTCTGTGCAAAGGAGACAACCATTTTATAAACAGATGAGTGGGAAACTCCAAAAGACACAAAACAAAGTTCAGGTGACTTCTTACAAGAAAGGTCAGTGAGATCTGGAGTGCAGCTCAAGCACAAGGTGATTGATACAGAAACAGTAACTGCTGCTCTTGAGGAATGTGGATGAGATAAGATTGTTACTTTCAATGTCTACTGTTTATTACCAGCCTCACGTGTGGAATGAAGAGGGAGGCTGAAGCAACAAAGTAGTTGCAGGACAAGAATTACTGCAGCAAGAAGTGAGAGGTAAAGTTCTAATTTGCAACAACTGTTTTAGTATATAACTTAACTACTGATAGAAAACAAAGGAAAGCAAATCAAACAAGGCCCAGTTGGGCACTTTCAGCTAAAAAGGCTCAATATTAACACATTAATAGTTACTGCAATTAAGAAGTAAGTGCCTCCACTGCAGTTCCCAGATACACAAAGGAATGTGCCCCATGCCACAAACTAACATCACATTTTTCTGATTTCTTTATATTCTACAGGACACAATGGCATGCAAATTTTGAAGAAAAATCTACAAACACTTCAAATACTCCATGAAAGCAGAGATATTTATGTGCCAACTTCAATAGGGGCTAAAACCTTCTTTTCTGAAAACGTCCATTTTGTATTTTATCACTAGCAATGACTTGAAATTCTCCAGATTTTTGATGCCACAAGGGACATTTCAAAGCAGAATTATTCAACACTACTCACAGTTGCATAGTTAGAAAACAAAGTTAGAAGGATTGCAGAACTTAGGATAGTATGTTTAATATAGGCTCACCTTATCACTCTAACAGCCTATTCTACTGTTAAACCCCTTAATAACTCCTTTAGCATATGAGCACACACACACATTCCTGGCTGTGTGTCTATAATGACCTACAGAAAGACTCTCAGCTTTCCCAACCACAATAGCTAGTTCTGCTGCAAGAGATGAGTTTGCATTCCCATTTCTTTCTATGAGGCTGATAAATGTTATCTCTGAAAATAATATTTTACAGTGATACCGATCAGTCCCTTCAATGATTCAAGAACTGCTGGTCAAAGGCAGAACCTTCACTATCAAAGTTTTACCCTTTGTTTTATACCCCCTGTTCTTCTGCAATGTGCAAGAGCATGTTGTGGTACTAGAAAAAGATCTGCATAAAGATGTATTCCATTACATTCTTCCATGCATGTAGTTGATATGAACATACAAATCTGTTACAGGCATACAAAACTCAGATTGATTTTCTGGCCTCAGAACAGACTCCAAACAAGTAGAATCTAGGACTTCTGCAAGACTTAAGGCTTAGTGTGCATTACAGCTGGACTGGGCAACTGTACATATGTCTGTTAGACATTCAATTTTAAGAACTCTAGTCATTCTCCCTTACCTTTCTACATCTAAATTCCCAAAGCAAAAAAAATATAGTGCTTTGAAAATTATTTCTGTGGATTGTTTCTTTAAACACGCTTCCCTTTTCAATATCAACATTCAAACAATGCCTTCTCAAGTTATTGTAGGAACCAGATGTCTGTCTTTTCCGATTTATTTCTCTCCTCCCAGTATTCATCCTTTGTTTGGGAGCCAGCATGCAGGCAATGTTGTAATGGAATCTCCTGATTTAAATACAATATAATCTTGAGGGCATACATACATACATTCATGAATGTATTTTATATATATATTTGTTCATATAGCTTTTAATCAAAGCAATTGAAAGAAAGGCAGGAGACAGACAAAGTCAATTTACTTTAGCTCTGATTGTTGCTGTTATTGAAGAAATCCACTGCAAATTTTAGTACATCCCTGTTAAAAAGAAGGAAAAAACCTCACAATTTGTCATCCAAAGTTTTGAGACATGTATAATAATGTTTTGACGATCAGCAAGAAATAGCCTTAATGAGTGCAAAAGAGGTTTCAAATCAGGTTTTCTGGAATGCAAATTTGCTGCATGCACCAGTTATCTGCAATAGTCATCTGCAGCTGTCTCAAGGTTTGTGTGAAGCTGAAACATTGCTGTCATTTTTAGTATTTGTGCTTGTCTAAGTCCCTCACAATCCAAAATCATAAAATCCAGTAATGTACAGTTTTTCTTTAATGATTTCAGTTGTTTGTTATTAGAGAGCCATCCAATGAGCCACAGGCTTGTGAGCAGAAGGTAATGTGATTCTGGGGGGTTTGGATCAGGGATTTGAATTCTTAATAAAAAAGGAATTAATATCAAAGTGAAAAATGGGATAAAAAGAGAGAGAGAAAGGAATCCCATACAGACAAGATGTCCTGCACAGACCAAGTTTTATTCTGTGCAGAGCACAAAAAGAGCAAAGCTAATTAACATAGAAAACCTACATAAAACCTTTCTGCTTAATAGCAGTCTCAGTTGAAAGCAGGGCAACAAAGAATGGAAGAACTCCAGGGAGTAAAGAAAAGAAAACAAACAACCTAACAACAAAACCCAACAAAACAAATAGAAAACCACTCATCCATACAGTATTTATCATCCAAGAAAAATGTTTGTGTTATGACATACCTCTTTTGAACCTGGTCAGTCTCTAAGCATCAGTATTGTTACAAGCTAGTAAAATTCCAACAATTTCACAAGATTGGAGCATATCACAAGAAGCCTACTGTGCAGTTTTTCAGTACTTTTCAGAGTAAATTAACACTATCTAGAGAAGGTATACAGATTTGAAAAGCCTATAAAACATCTTTAAGCAACAATTACAGAGGTATTTCACCATCTTCAGAGCTACTAACAAACTATTATTTAATCCAACTGTTACTTACCATGTTTGTGTCCAGATGACACCAAAAGAGCACTTTTGCTAATACTGTGCATACCAGCTTTCAAAATACATTAAACTTGACTGACAACAGCCCTTTTGCTAATAAACCCATATGTAACTATAAAAGGTTTTGTCTTCATAAGTACACTGGTGAGAGATGTGACAACCCCCTATCAAATCCCATATCACTAATAAACAGCAAGTAAGGAATCACAAACACACGGTGCTCCAAAACTATACAACAAGGATGTTAAACTGTATTCTAACCTGAATCACATGTCACTATATACAACTTCGCATACCTTTGTCTCTCGACCCATCATATATTCGAAGAGCACTTTCCTCAAGTATTCAAACTCAGTAGGCTCCCCAAAGAGGGAAACATCAGTATGGTGAAGGCTTCCATCTGTATAAACAAAAATAAGAGAATATTTATAGTGAGAGTCATTCATGTGAATCTAAGTTTCACCAGTGGCATGAAACTGAACAAGAACAAATGCCAGATTCTGCAGCTGGGATGGAGTAACACAGGTCACAAGTCTGCACTGTGAGCAGTGGCTGGAAAGCAGCACTGCAGAAAAGGGTCTGGGGGTGCTGGTTGGCAGGAGGCTCAGCAGGAGTCAGCAGTGTGTGCTCTGGCAGCAAGAGCGCAAACCACATCCTGGGGTGCATCACAGACAGCATGACCAGCTGGTCAAAAGAGGTGATCATCCCACTGTATTTAGCAGTAGCACAGCATCACCTCCAGTACTGCATGCAATTCTAGTCCCCACAACTTAAAAAGGATGTGAAGGTCCTTGAATGCATCCCAAGGCAGGCACCAAAACTGGGGATGGGGCTGGAAGTCATGTCCTATAAGGAGTGGCTGAGGACACTGGATTTGTTTGAAGAGAAGGAGACTGAGGGGCAACCTCATTGCTCCCTACAGCTTCCTGAGGAGCAGAAGTGGAGAAGGAGGTGCAAGGCTCTTAGCCCTGGTGCCAAGATGTGTGGGAATGGGTCAAAGCTAAATCTGTCAGGGTAGGTTTGCCCTTGACATGAGGAAACATTTGTTTATCAGAAAGATGGTCAGACCCTAGAAGAGGATTCCTGCAGAGATGGTTGACCAACCAACTAAAGGGTTGCAAAACTTTTGAAGGTGATCCACTACCCATGGATATTTTTTTTGCTCCTAGTACTCATTTTTAGAAATGCCTGAGCTGTTTCCTATGGAAAAACATGCTAAATCAGAACAGTTTAAGAACAACAGTACTCCATCAGAGAGAAAGTCAATCTGACCCAATACTCTCGTCCCATAGTGGCCAACCATCAATGTCTAAAGGAGAGCATATGAGAAGTGCAAGTATTATTCTGCCAGGGTCCTGGGGGTGCTTATAGGCCTCAATGGCTGGGACTGGCCTCCTCTGGGACCTCCAACCCCACCAAGTCCTGTCAAGGGACATGTATATTTAATTAGTCAAGACAAATGAGTAACTCCTCCCCAGCCACTTTTGAGCACCATGGCCTATACCATTCACTCTGGGGATACAGAAAGCTTAAGAACTCTGACACAGAGCTCTTTTAACTATGTCATAAAATCAAATACCAAACAAAATGATGTATGATTTGCTCATCTTAAATCACACACCAGCTGTATTATAACAGACAAGACAAAATAAAGATGTCATAAATATATCATAGGAGTATTTTAAGGAGACTGGCATTTTCACAAATTGTCTAAACCAAAGCATATCTTTCAAACAAACAACTTACTTGTGATGAGAACTGC
Organism: Coracopsis vasa; assembly: GCA_026283785.1. Lineage (NCBI taxonomy): Eukaryota > Metazoa > Chordata > Aves > Psittaciformes > Psittacidae > Coracopsis > Coracopsis vasa. The sequence continues at coordinate 427 of JANHGB010043309.1, read as the reverse complement.
GTACTTACCTCTGTATGGTGTTCCAACTGATGTGACGTACATATTCCTCTCATAATTTCTCAACCTGTCTTCTAGTACGTTAATCTAAACAGAGAATGGTTAAAATGATAAAAGGTGTTCACAAGGAGCTAGAATAAGCATAATTGAAACAGTTTTCAGCTAAACATCATCTCTTTTATGAAAGTAAAATACATTTGCTTTTTAAGGAAGGAAAACATTAAAAACCTGTGTTATTAAAACCTCCTAAACTATTTAAGGAAATGTGTGTACATATGTATATATACATAAGAATATAGCAAATGTTATGCATATATATGTATTTATATACATACACATAAACCAGGTTAGAACTTAAACAGGGGAAGTTTGGACTGGATATAAGGAAGAAATTCTTTACTGTGAGGGTGATGAGGCACTGGAATGGGTT
>JANHGB010043308.1:0-13815 GCA_026283785.1 Coracopsis vasa | reverse complement strand
CAACGCACCGATCAATGGGCGGAAGAGCCGCTGCGCGCGCGCCGGAAGGTGCACCGGCGCCCTCTAGCGTCCGGGAGGCCCCGCCCGCGGGGGGGAAGAAAGCCAAGCTGTTTTCCTAGGAGCTCACAGCTTTTCCTGCTTTACCCCATTAGAAAATACATTTTAGAGAAAAACATTTTTAAACCCACAGCCCAAGACGTTACAGTTTGTATTTTATACAAAAATTTGATACAGTTTTGTACAGATTTATGTATTTCTTAAAAAATTAATAGTAATTTTGTTTGTGCGTGTGAATTTACCCACATCATGAAAGCTTATCCATCTAAAACATACACACAAAGCTCTTTTGAGTGCTATTTTGTCACTAATTGAGGAAGGCCCAGCTCAGAACCTCTGTGTTCGGGCAATCACCTTTCATGTTTGAGTCTGTAACAGACCAATGACACAGTGGGGAAAAAACCCCAAAGTTGAGAGAGCTGATGTGTGCCTGCAGTAGGGGAGGGAAAGCGAGATGACAACTTCCCTTTTCACCCCCCGTACCTATTGCTGTGGTCAGTGAAAACCCTGAGGTTGCCCTGGGAGAAGCAGAGCAGAGGAGACACAGCGAGGTCCAGCCACAGCAGTCCTCACACTGAGATCCAGCCATGGTAATGAAGACTGGAATGTGAGCCCAAGCCCAACACCAACACCAGGGCACAACCATCAATAGTGAAGCACGGATCAGCAAGGTCTGCAGCTGTAGAGCAGAGAACAAAGCAAAGCATCCTTCCAGTAAGGAACTGTTCCAAAGGATCAATCTGGGAAGAGCCACTCCAAAGCACAACACACACCATGGACCAGCTATCTAGAAAAGTTGAACATTTTATTGTCATTTATGGGAACACCATTTGTGATTCTAGAAATACAGACTCTTTGCAAAGCACTGAAACGCGGGTGCTTTCCAACTTCCGAAACCTGCGTTATTCTACCTCTTACAAACCTTTTATATTAGAGATTCAAGTTTGGTCTTTGCTGCAACAAATTCTTCATCAAAGATGCAAGGATTTAGTTCTACACTGCAAGACAATTGCACCGAGTTTCAAATGCCAGAGAGCCATCAAAACCGTGCCTTTCAAATGCAAAGTCTGTGGTGTTCTGGGACTTCCAGCCCATAATGGAGCTCACCTTTGAAAACTTTAAGTTAAGAGGGTTTTCCAGTTAACTGCCAACTGGTATTTCCATTACAGCATCTAGAAGCGAACAGACACTTTGCAAGTATTAGTGCTTATGAACAGGTTATGTTCACACAAACCCCGGAGAGGCCTCCAGACACATTCAAGGTTAAAATGAACAGTTAACAGTTGCAAAAATCTGTACATATTTTCAGTTGTAACTCAAGGAAACACCCAGAGTCCAGTGTTGTGTGTTCTAGCCTCAACTGTGCTCGTCCCAGCGTTCTACATGTTCCTCCCTTGCCCCCATTTTAAATGGTACACTCGCAATCTGAATATACAGCGGTACTTACAGGAACCATTAAACAAAGCACAGTGCCTTAAGCAAGTTCCATGGCTGGTTTTGAACAAACCATATAAAATAAGTGACAAAATAGTTTAAAATTGGTCCTCAATTAGGTTTACTTATGGTTTTTTTACAGCTTGGAAGCACTAAGTTTAAAGACACACATTTATTATTAACCAGCACAAATGATTCTGTAGCTTTTTGTCTTTTGAACAGTATGTTACAAGATCATGCATGAAAAGCAAAGCTGCTGCTCCCAAGTGCAAACACAGTTTAGACTAAACATGTTCTCCTCGGGTTGTTACTCCTTCTGTCATGAATTTCCAACATATTCAAGAATAGAAGCAGCTGACAAGCAAAACAATATGAAGTTCACCTTTCACATTGCGACCCATTCTTAAAGTAATGGAATACTTTGGACCTTTAGCATAAGGAAGGTTCAAGAAACACTGCAAAGGATTTTTACATTCTTTGATTTCATTTACATCTTTAGAAAGAAAAATTCTATATTTTAACTTGCTAACTAATGTATCATCTGGAGACCGTAGTATTGAAACAGTGCAAGACATCTGCAACTTCAGGAACATCCAATTACACTGCCCTTTCATTCAACAATGATGAGTAGAATATTGCATCAGTCCTAGATTAACAAGACAGGACAAAAGCTCATTTTAGAAGAGCATTAGGATTCAAAATATCTTTTCTACTTAGTGAAAAGAATCCACACACAAGTATGCACGCAGGACTCCTTAACGTGGACTTTTATCACAACAAATATAATCCAGCTGTACGTCTTGGAACAAGACATTTTATTGGTGTGAAGCTGTATTTGTTCAGAGACTAGAAGCTCCATTATTAATGCTTCAACATCTGGGTATTCTGACACACAAACAGCATCAGAGCTCTCACCTGTCAACCCAGAGACCAAATACTCAGCTGAAACAGCCCAGGCAGACTATGAGCTTAAGCCGTCCACTTATGCCCTAAAACACTCCAGACACCATGATGCTGATTTGCATCTTTGCACTGCCTCAGTAAGAGTGGAGCCCACTCCACTAATGCAATATTCCAAAGACCATTGCAACTAAAGACTGTTGAGTCAAGTCTCAGTTGAAAGCTGCCACCACCACCATAGGACATTATTTTCTCTCCTCTGCCCCCCCAACACCTCCAGCGCTAAAAGGATCACTATTTGGTGTGGAAAGCAGGTCAGTAGAGACTCCAAGTGTGGCTCGAGGAATCCTCACTACCAAGCCGCTTTCCACACACACAAATTCAGTCCATCTTCTCTTTCTGGACCAGCTTGGGTGCATCTACAAAATCCTTGCCGTTGTAAAGGATGATAGCAAAAGTTCCAGAGCTTGCACTTCCCCAGAAAAACACATAGGCCATTGTCTCAGTCCATGTATCACCTGTTAAGAGTCAGATAAACATTTTAGTTTCATTATCTCCAGTTACCAGAGAGAGGCCTTTTAGTACAGAAGCAAAATATTCCAAGCCCTCCCTCAGAGATCTGCAGTCAGATGAAGTCAGAAGTCCTTCACGGACACTGGGGTCTTTTCTTTCTCTATTTCCTTACCTAGGAAAACTCTGTTTGCCACACAGCTCTTAGAACACTTTGAACAGACAGCTACAGAAGCTGGAGGCCAAGAACTCTATTGGCACTGATGATAAAAAATTCAAGGCAGAAGAACACAAATCTTCACAACTCCCAACACAGATTCTGATTACAGACACATGCATCAGAATAGGCTTACGCCTGTATCTGACTTTTCTGAACTGTCTTTCTGCCCTACATCAGGTATTACTCTGGGGATTCATCCAGCTATAATAATACTACATGTCTACTTCAGTGCAGCTAAATCCCGGGGCAACTAACTGCCCCTTAAATGACTTCTACAAAAGTTTCAACACTTTTCTATAGTAGCCCAGGTTTTTCCACATTAATGATACAGGGCTAGCTCTCAATCTTCAGAGCCACACTCAAACACCTTTTAGTATGATGGAGAAGCAATTTCATACTTAATAGTTTCCAGTAACCTTTTACAGGAAGTCTGCATACAAGTAAGCTAATTCTGTGCAATTAAAAACAGCGACTTACCAGCCATGAGCAAACAAATAATGCACATGGAGAAAGCAACCACCATAATAATAGGCAACTGGGGAAAGAGAAAAAGAATAATCATTTGATATAGCAGCACATATAAGCCTTCATTTCCTTTAAGATGGATTGTACTACAAAGACATTTACTTGCTTTGCAATGAAGTTGCTTTAATTCCCGATTCAGCTGTTGTCAGGTACAAACAAATTTTGGCAGAGTGTGTTGAATTAAGTACGTTAATTCTTAAACTACACCTTCTGTCTATTAAAAGAGAGGTTGAGATTTGTGTTTTTAAGAAAAGAGTACACCAGCCACTAGTGAAACCCAGAATGTCCCAAATCCCATTTCACAAAACAGAAGGGTGAGGAAAAAAAAAGAAGTGGGTTTTTGTGTTACAGTCTGTGCATGAAGAATGAGATCTTCATAAGCTGCTTCTGCAGAAGGAGAGAGTCACTGGTGGTGACAGAGTTTCTCTCTTTCCACTTGATGAAACACATTTTTAAAGAACAGCAAGCAGCAGGTTTTTTTACAATACCTCAACACACTCCATTTTCTGTCAAGGGAACAGGCTGGGTTTAGTCCTATAAGCAGGTATCATAGAAACATAACCAGATTATAAGGACACTTCATCACTCAATAGACAAGTTCTACTTAGTCACATGAAGCAAGTGACTAAAAGGTTGTATGTGTTTCTCCAGTCATGAATAAAGTCTGCATACTCACAGCTAAGAACTTCCAATCTTTCTGGACGTGAAGAGGACTAGCAGGTTCTACTTCATCCACGGAATAATTCCCAAGAAAAAGATCAATTGCATCCTGGAAGAGAAAGGGAGAGCAAGAGCTAAAATGCACAACAACGTTGTTGCACTTCCCCACAGTTAAAAGCCTAACTTACCTGTCTAAATCCATCAGAGAAGTTGTTCTTGTAGTAACGTATTAATGAGTTCCATCCATCCATTATTAAGCCCCACTGAGTTCTCTTCCCAGTTCTGCAAAAAGGAGTTTTGAAAAAACATTTTAAATAGGTTTATAAATTCAGGAAGATAATTTCAGATTTACTGTTCTTTCATGGGTTTATGTTTAATAACTGTATTTACATGGAGGTATTCATCTAGTGTTGTCTCTGCATTATTACCATACAATACTTGTAAATACATTTGAAAGTTACACTTCTCTCCATCCAACAATATAAGTGTGCCTTGAAGAAGCACATTTGCTTGGGTTTGATTTCCAGATAGCCTTTTTTCCTTTCATACGAACACAGTGAAGAATAGTGTTCTGTAGACTTTAGTCTGATATTTTACCAGCTGAGCCACTGCAAAACTTGCTAATAGCCTAAGCCCCTTCTCGGATATGAAGACTTAAAGAAAATCCCAAACATGACAAAACCAATCCAGAAGGCCTTTACAAGAAAGGCTGACTTGCCTTGTGTAGTCTGTCTTTAAGGCACCAGTTCCAGCATATTGTTTGGCACAAGCATTAGCATTGTCAGCCCATGCTGTGAACAGGAAAACATTAAGAAAGATTAAGGAAGTTATGTACTCTGGTTGGGAAAAAGAAAAGCAATTGTTTGAACTCTATAAACAGCCTACCATTTTTGTAGATTTTCTCAAAGTCTGCCTGCTCTTCAATTCTCTGTCCAACATGCAGAATACCAAGCCTCTAAAACAAAGAGCAGATTGAGGCTTACTAGGAGTTCACTAGAAAAATCAGGATATGCTATCAGAAAAAGCTGGGCCTATCAAAGCAGAGTCTGGCTAATGCGTTTCTAGTAGCACAGTGACTCAAATATGCAAGCTCTTATTGCTGTGTTAAAATTGTATTTCAGTTCCAAACAGAAAGCCTCTCTCCTCTTCCTGTGTGTTAAACAAGAGCAAAACATTTACCTGAAGCTGGGCTTGAAGAGATCGGCGTGCCAACAAGCTCTGAATCACATTAGTCCGATCAAGGCAGTCCATGCAGTTACTGCGGAATATTCCTTCCTGCTGAGTCACAATTTTACCATCGGAATCTACTAGAAAATAACTAACACATACAATCCACTTAAGTATTTATAGATAACAGTCCATATAAACCACATCTTTTCAGAAGTGAATATTCTAGCAATCAAAACACAGTTGTCTTGAGCACACAAAGAGTTCTTAGATGTGGCTTTGAACTTTGAGGTCACCTTGAATTCTTCCCCTTCAACACCGGAGACTACCATTGATATATGAACATCTTGTAATCTTGGGGCACTCTTGCCCTTCTAATTGCACTCTGCTGATTTAGAAAGCCCACCAGCAATATTGAGCTATGTCACTGGGAAGAACAGACTGAGGTGCAAAATCAGAGCCTTACATTTTACTTTTTCAGTTATGGCAGGGTCCTAGCTCCATGGATAGTAAGATCATTAACAGAGTGTAAAACACCAGAAGTAACCAGATTTGTATATACGCGGTCACCTGGTTCAATCCAGTCACCACTGCATAGAAGAGCCATATAAACTGTCAGGCACACTTCTTCCAGGAAGGTATTCAGATCTTTAAGGCTTAAATTTGAAAACCTGCTACTGTCACTCTTCTCTCCATCATGAGAACATCTGGGGGAACCAGATGTTCTCTCTTGCAACAGCATACACTAATTGTTACCTCAATCCTTTTAACTAACTAAACTAGGTGTCTTGTAATTGAATTGAATACTGAGCTGGTAAAAACAAATATGCTGATCAAGTTATCAGCTGGATGTGTGAACAGGACAGAACTATACCTGCCCTTCTGCCACAGCATGAAACTTCCAGTTGCCTACAGACTTACAGATCATATTCTGTAGATTAAGTTACTCCATTATGTAGTTATGGTCTCTGAATGTGGACTAGCATATGATCTGTTACTGTACAGTATTTTAAGATTCTGAAGTCTTAGGGTCATACAGAAGAATCAAGAGCCTTAGAAGCCTGTACATTTACTTTGATCAACTTTGTGTTAAGAAGACCCATTTTTGTCTTTCCTGAAGAATTAGTTTTGTTAAACCATGTTCTACATTGTAGTATGATTAAAGGAAACCAACACCTGTGAAATCCTCATTTTCCCCTTCTCCCACCAAGCTTTGCCTAGAACTGATATTAGGATAATCAGTATAGTTGAAGAGTAAAACTATTTTATTAACCAGAAGTGTTAAGTGCTGCATCTTCTACAATTGCTCTAAAACTATTTCACACCTCCTCACCCCCTCAAACCCAGCAAGCCAGCTCTCTGACAGGTCTTTCCCAACTGGATTTAACCTGCAGAAAAGAGAGTTGTTTACCTCCATTGAACTGTCTCCCTCTCTCAGGGTTGCACAACTATTTCCTAAGAATATCAGAACTCAGACTTTTCTGTTCCTATTTAAGCAACAATCACCCTAGATGAAACAGAACAAGGTATGGTAGAGCCAGCCTAATCCTAAGGAAGAACCTTCACTTTTGTATCTTGTTTTAGAGACACATGGCTTTATGGGATTCAGTATTCAGTCTAAGAATAAAAGGATCCTTGCTGTATGGGAAACCTACATGCTTATTTCTCCTTATTCAAAGTGCTCAAAGCCAATTTATTCTTCAGCTCTTCATGTATTTTTCAGGGTGGTGGCCAGAGAATATTCACTACCATCTGATTTATTTATACTAGTCCCAGAGCCTTCATTCCAGGCAAGAGATTTCATTCATGAGACTCCTATTCTAGCCTACAGGTCACTTAGGGTTTTTTGATAGCATAAACCACCGCCAGTTTTATAACGTTTTAGCTGATCTACTTTGTGCTTTAGGCACCAGACTTTAGAAACAGGAAGGAAGCAATCAGAAAAGCAGAACAAAGGAAACAGTTTCACTAGCAATCTACATGCCTACAAGTAGCAAAGACCAAGAACAGCTTAAAACACACTTGTGGGACTACAAGATTTAAGCTGATTTAGACAATTAGTCTGGTTCTATGACTCAGCAAAATGAGAATTTGTTTCCTTGTGGGTTACTTATGTTAGCAAGGGCTAACAGTCAGTACCAGTGTCAAGGTTTGGAGCCACAATCACATGTGTTAGAGAAAACACTGTTGAAGAGAGAGCAGGTACTGGTGGAAGCAGTACAAAGTGTTGGACACTCAGTAGCACAGTTGCTACTAAGTGTTGGACACTCAGTACCAGCACAGTTTGCTGTCAACAACACATGGAATTACTATTGGATGAAAAAAGTATTACTTAAGGAGACTACTTTTGTTTAATAGCTTATTGCATGCATGCTCATTTCTTTGTCTAACATTTTACCCTAAGGCACAAAGGCAGCCCTTGAGTCACAATGAATGGCTGCTACAACTCCCAGAACAATTTTATTGGGACATACACAGGGCTTTTACATCTTACCCACCACCAGGTCTCTAACCTTGCATGGTATCAGCAAGAGTGTTTCCATATGGAAAGCCTAATGCATATGAAAGCACCTTCTTTACAGAAGATTACATGTCTGGTTTGTTGTGCTCTGACTCAAGGCAAGAGCAACTATGAGAAAGTGGTCTCATTTTAACAGTACAGAAACAAACTGCAGAGCCTTACCTAAACTCATCCTGCTGTTCTGCTAGTTGATCCATCAAAATTTGAAGTCGATCCCACCTCATCCGACTGCACTCCTTATGGAAGTCAAATGCTACATATCTGTTCAGAGAGAGAAGCATCTTTTCAGATTAGGTATATACTGCAGTGAAGGTCTCAGAACAGCCCCCCCACAGGGAAAGGCTGATCTATAAAACAGATAGTGACAGAGGATTTGTTTTTCTTTAGAAATAGCTTCCAGCAAGTATCTGTGGATTTTGTCAGCACTCTGTAATCTTCCTGAGGCTGCATCCACAGCATGCACAGTGACAGCATTTACATTTCTTTACAGGACACCGCCAGCCTGGGGAAGCACATACTGAGTTCCAAGTTCCTCATTCTACCTTCTGGCTAGTATTTTCCCTCCAGTAATTACAGAAAGGATATGAATCTGATTTCATCTCTGATTCTGTTGCCCTACTCTCTTCCAAGCAATGGCATTAGGAACTTCAGTTCACTTTTGAAAGAGACTCAGGTGTTGAAATGCAACGTTCTTTGCTGGTATGCAGCATAATTCCCTTGACAGCTCTCTAGAAACCTGAGACAGGTTCTGTTAGAACAGCTAGCCTACTCTGTCGTAAGAGAATTAAAGAGCTACTGACTTGGAACAAGATTTTAACAGCTAACTCATTTCTGGTGAGAAGTGATCTAGATCAGTGGTGCTTGATTCAACTTTCATATACAGACACACACACACACATATATATGCTGTGAATTAAAAGACATTACATTCCTCCCCTCAAGTCTTTATAATCCAAAAGTTACTATTCACCAAGTTTTCAAGACGAAAGATGGCATATGTACACTGAAGATAAGTGTTAGTCTGGCAGGTAAATGCCACCAAAACTGATTAACAAAGAAAAAGGATTTTGGCAGCATTAAGAAAAATGTGCTGGCAAAACACTACTTTTTAACACATACAGAACATCACTAAAGCACATCATGAGAGAATTTTACATCTTGGTTTCCACCAGGCGACTTTATAGCAAAGGTGCACAGAATTCCACAAGCTTTGTAAGGCTTGTTGGTATCAATACCAACCTAGGTGTGAGAGTGAGAAAAGAGCTCACCTTAGAAGTGGTCTTTTTAATAAAACCAGAAGGAAAATCCACACTCACATTCCAGTAACACACAAACACACCCCTGAGGGTAGTAAAAGAAGCATACAGAAGTGGGACAGACACTAACTACCAGCAGCAGGGCATCATACAAGCAGAAAAAAGCCTGGGAAAAATTCCAAGTACATCAGGATTTATCAGGGCATCTTGATTATGATTCCTTAGTAATGCTTAGACAGAAGTGAAACCTTCTTAAAACAGGATGCCTTTTTGCTCACAAGTAGAGAATTTTGTCCTTTGATTTACATGAGTGACAATAATCCTATACAGCCATTTCCAGGAAAAGGAGGAGGTAAGTATTTGTGGGAGCTGGCTACCAGCCTTCCTTCCAGAAGTTAATGAAAGCAAGCACAGGCAGGTTGTAGAACTGTACTGCACTCAAGATTCCCACAAAGATAAGGGATATCTTATGATTAAAGTGCATTCTCCACCCTCTGATCCCATTGTCACACTGAGGTTGACATTTAAATTACATGCTCCCCTTACTGTTTTTTCTTTTACCTCAATACTGGTGTGTTCACACCCAGCACTCCCTTACTAAGTAGCAATGTAACCAAGCCCTTTTGCCAGAAGCTAGTCTGCAGGGCATGGTTTCTTTCTCCTAAAATGCAGATCTTCACAGTTCTCACAGCACACTATTACTCCAATCCTGGCATTACCATTGCCTCTGAGCTCCCTTCTTTGTTTTGACTCCTCTCTTTGCCCTCTTCACATTCTGCTTAGAACGTGAGCTCTGAGGTAGGGGCATTGCCTATCTGCAAGCTACTTTATGAAAATAAAACTCAAACACATCAGGCAGTTGGTAAAGGCCTCCAAAGAACTGATCACTTGGAGGCAATGCTCAGCTTTTAACACAGAAAGTATCCTTTCATTTCACACGTACCTGACCATCCCGTTTCCCATGCTGGCTACCATTTTGGCAAATGTTTGCTCAAGAGGCTTTTCTGAACCTTTTTGGTTAACCTGGGAGGGAGGAAAAAAAAAAAAAAAGAAAATTAAAAAGAAATATATATATATAAGAGTATTATTCAAAAGCCTGCTTAGAAGAACTTCAGCTTTTTCAGGAAGAACAAGTGAAAGCATACCAAGTTGACAATCATTTGCTTTCCATAGCTAATTATTTGCGAGTCAAAATGCCTTTGGAAGCCATCCATCTAGAAGAGAAAGGAAAAGTAGCATACATCTGTCAACACATTTAAGAGCTGTGATTTACAAGGGATCTCTATTATCATCTTTCTGATGATACCACACAGGTAGTAGCTAAGAAGCGTTTGATGTTCTCTATTGTGCTAATACATTTCTACTTTCAACCCCCCAGTCCATTCAGCTCACCTGCATAAACATGCCAGAGATAACAAGTATTGTGCAGCTGGCTAGAACTCCTGCAAACAAGTACCAAAGAGAAACTATCCCCATTGATGTTTGGGGGCTTTTTTCAGTCTCTGAACTCACCCTGAGTACAAGGCTTCTTGCTACTTCTTTTTAAAAGTAAAACTCAATCCAGGACTGCTGATTTTTATTCCTCTGATTACAGTGTGTTACTTTATCACACAAACATGAGCCCAGAAATATGTTTAAACCCCAGGACACAACAAACACTCACATACATGATTTACTGACTTGCTGATCTGTGGCTTTGGCTTATACTTGAGGTTTGGTCTTTGAGACCAGAAAAAAGGAATTGATCCACGGGTCTGCAAAAGAATGGAAAATAGTTTAAAATGACAAAACACTTACAAACTCACTTGCCATTTCAAGATGAAGCAGACTGGATTAGGTTGTGTTCATGCACATCTTGTATACAATTTGTATTTAGAAACATAGAGCAATCTAGGTATCTTAAGCCAGTGAGCAGTTCCTTACGCTGACTTTACCTGAACAAACGATGCCTTGCTGCCCTTGTAATGCACAATTTGTTCTGTTTCAATGAAGTTAGCAGCATGCCCTTCTGAATCAATACCTGTGTAGGAAAAAGACCTTATTAAGCAAGTCTGGCTGCAGAACAGTGACACTGTATCAGCAAAAGGCTTCCTTCCTACCCTTCCTTAAGCACTCACAGAAAGCATGAAAATACCACAGAGCTGCCTGAAGATGGTGAATTAAACACCTCTGGTAAGAATTCAACATCATCTGTACCAAATTTAACTTGAAGAAGCACAGATGTGCTTAACACATTTTGATATTTCTAGCCATAGAAATTGAGCAGTTTAATACAAAATAAGATACAAGTGCTTTGACACAGAAATATTTATAGTTCAATAGCAATGGCACTGCAGAAACCAACCAATTTCTTCAAAAGCATGTATGTTGGGACTAAGAACAGAGAAAGTAATCGAATTCTATTTCCTTGTTCACTTTTTAACTTGAAACAATTAGAGAACAGGGCTCCAGTGCCAGCATCAATGATGCTGTTTCTGAATTTACTGCTAGGCCAAGATGACTGTTACACACTTGCATTTAACTCTTCCCCAGTAAAGTGTTAAAAAGCCCTATGAGGCTTCTGCAGTTATCTGTAGAATCAGTTTTAATACAATACCAGAACACACTTCATATCATACAGGTTCCTAATATTTTCTTTGGAGCAAGGACCTCTTGAGACAAACTATTATAAGCATTTTTTGTGCAAGCCTTTACACAACAATTACTCTTAAAAGGCAAGTCACATATAGCTGGAATTTGTTTGATTTTAAAAAGAAATCCATTTGCTATTTTACCTCTCACATAGTAGCGCACACCAGCCCTGAAACAGCTTCTTCTGGAAATCAGCAGCCAGTCAAAACACTTGCCATTGATAGAACAAGAGTGCATAGTGATAACTAGTGAAGAACATTAAGGAAAACCCCAGCAGTTCATTAGGGTATTTTTATATATCAAGAGGTAGGAAACATCAAGGAACCAAGTGACTACATTCAAAAAAATCAGTCAACATTCCCCATACCAATAATGTTTAACACCAGTTGGACATTAAACTTGAGAGCATTGGGATCAGTATGCACATCACAAAAAGACAGGCCGTAGGTGATGTCACTGATGAACACATTAAAGCTGCTATAACTGAGAAAATGGGCTTCTAAAGAAGATTAATGTAGTGTTATATCCTATGTATATCACTGACTGGACTGATTGCTGGAGTTCTGTTCAGTGCTACGTCCATCTCATCCACAATTTTATTAAGCTATCTGAACAGTTTCTTGCTCCTATTGCTTTTAACAAAACAATACCACTTCAAAAAGACTTTTAGAATAGTGAATAGCTTGGGCTATTACACCTTGCACCTGTACGTGCAACAGACAGCACATTTACAGCTGCCAGAACGAGCAGTAATGTAGACTGGCTTTCAAATCCATGCCAAGGAAAAGAATGAGTATGTCTGCAGTGGGAGCTTCTTACACAAGAATGGTTTCCTGCTTAGGCTAGATACCCAAAGTGGCAGATACTCCATAACCTCAGACTAACCAAACAAACAGGGATCACTGATAGCTAGCTTCAGTTTGAGAGCCTTGTTCTGTGCTGCTTATAATTGCCTTTATTTGGACTACAGTAAACAATCAAGTCTTAAGAGAGATCACCATTCATCATGAGTATTTTCTCACAGGCTTTCATCCTTTGCCCCTAGAAACTGAAACCCACAACTCTGAAGCAAACACACAATCAAAATGACCAACTTTTGCAAGCTGCAGTATTCATAGAATATGTAGAAAGGTTTGGGCTGGAAGGGACCTTAAGATCATTCAGTTCCAACCCCCTGCCATGGGCAGGGACACCTCATACTAGACCATGTACAACCCAATGCCCTGTCCAACCTGGCCTTGAACAGTATTAGCATACTGCAGACTTCTATTCTTTGAGGAATTTAGGTACTTTGTCTTAAGGTTGGTAAATAGAAATAACATCTTGTTCACAAATAGCCCATTTTACCATGAAATCTAGATTCTACATTTAAGATTCAAATGGGATATAAAGCAGCCATGTCACACATGAGCACCTAACATGTTAAAAAGCACACTGACTGCATAGATGGAACATCTTGATTTATGTGTGTATTTGTGCCCATACTGTTTGCAAAGAACTCCAAAAAATAATACAAATTGGTCCTACATAATCCAGTGCGTTCTCATAAGTCATAAATTCATAAAGGAACTATTTCTCTGCTGCCCTGGAAAATTACTGCCAGGTCCTACACCTTTAATTCAACACACATACAGCCAACAATTCCCTGCAAGAAAGGTTATCTCTATAATCAGCCCATTTTCTACCTGCAGTCTCTGTCTCAACTTAAATGGCATCTTGCTGTTGGCTACTTCCACACAGATAAAAGGAAAAGGCACGATTTCCTGTTCTTTAGAAGGGGTGGGGGTTTTTTGAGCAGCAAGGGAAATACTAAATGTAGTTCAGGCTTTAGATGATCAAAGTCTTGATTTACCCAAGTCAGTCCGTTATTTCTCACCACTGCAAGACCCCAGATGAACAAGATATATTTAAGTTTAGGGAGATGGGGGGGGGGA
>JANHGB010043305.1:0-41181 GCA_026283785.1 Coracopsis vasa | reverse complement strand
GGCATTTCTTAATACACAGCCTGCCCCCTCCGTACTGCAAATAAGGATAAGGCCTATCTTTTTATATTCAGACCCTTCTTCTGAATATAAGCAGAGGACATACAACCTCCAAGGGCCCACACTACCCAGCAGCAATGTTGTTTTTTCTACTAGACCAAGTTTAATATAACTGAAACACTATTTCATTATTTGCGCCTGAAGCATCAATATTTTTGCAGCACTTTATTTACCTGCAACAGGCTATATGGAACTTGGCATCAGTATTTCTTAATCTATAAAAGTGTGTTTTATTATTATGCTGGTGAGTGAAAAACTAGGTACCTCACAGTATAATATATTCTCAGCACTGCAAATCCAAACTCGGGTTTCTCATCCGCAGTTCTGCAGTCTGTGCTGATCTGTAAGATTAGAGTAGAGCCCAGCCAGAGAAGATTGCTCCCCTGGTGATGCAGGATTTTGTTAACTTGATCATGGGTTGTATTAAAGCATTAAGTAAAACCTTAAATCAGTGCCTCTTGCAGCTATTGCACAGACACTCACACACCTAAAATTTATTAGCACGGGCAACCATATTGATTAAAAACAACATATGAACACAAAACAGCAAGTAAACACATATAAAACATCAAGTTATAATGGGTCCTGCACTTCTCAGTGAATAAACAGAATTAACAGTAAATTATTCTCCAACCTCCATGGAGAAATTCAAGGTTTCTTTTCCTCTTTTTTAAAATTCACTTTCTTTTTATAAATAAATACATAAAAGGCAAGACTACACTGCAGTGAGAAACTTAAGTGCTCTTCTGCCTATCTTTTTAGTACAACTTGGATATCATTATTTCATGTCCATAGGTAAAATTACTTAAAGATAAACAAATTAAATTTAGTATCACTAAAGAAAATAGCCAAATTCACCACATGTACCTGCCCCTAAAGTACTACTTACAGCAGTATCACTACTGATCTCAATCCAAGTGGGAAAAAAGTTTGATCCTGTGCATTTTTCATGCAGGCTCCTAACCAGTCCAGAAATTGGGATTTGGGGATGTTTGGGGTTTAGTTACATTAAAACCATAAACTTTTGGTCACCTGCCATGGATAGCTGCCTCTCTACTCATATTTGATAGGTAGCTGAAATTACACTCCAAAGTCTCCAGAAAAGCAAAACTCTTCAAAAAAAGCAAAATTTCATGCTACAGTACTTTAACCAACTTCAACTGAATGTGTGTAATGATTCCACTGAACATCATTATCCCAGATGTCCCAGCAAGCTACACTGTCAAACCACATCTGAAGTATAAAATGCAACAGGCTTCAGATGCCTCCTTCAAATAGTTTCTCTGGACACACCAATCAGCCAAGGCCTTGCTTTTCTTAGCAAAACAGAATATTCATTTTCATGCCAAGGTGTTTTTTTTGCATCCAAATTGTTGTATATTCTCAGATGAATCTACGGTTTTAATATAGCACTTGGAGGATTAATGGCAAATTTTAGTATTATATTTATACAGAGAAAAAGGAATGTAAAACCTAATAGCAGATAATTCTAAATACCAAAGAACAGGTGCACTCAAAAACTGTACCTTTGATACTTGTGTGTCAAAGCTAGTTAGAAGCGTCTAATTGCCAAAGAAATAGACTATTAGTTAATCTTCCTGGCACTTAGCTAAATTTCTCTTACAGGTGTGCTTTATCAAATTTACTCTGCATACATGTAATTTTCTGCTCCAGATAAAAAGCTTAGGTTCATCGTAACAGCTCAGCCATGCCTGCAGGCTAACTGGAGTCAGAGTTTTCATTTTCAACCTAAGATTGGATGCGCTTGGCCAGTCAATGCACCACAAACCTCATTTTTTAACTCTAGTAATATAAATGCAATAAAGCAAGACAAGTTAATGGAGTTTTGCACTATGGTAACAACCAGAGGAACAGGGTTGGCTGGGTAAATAGCTGGTTGTTTTTAAATGCAACAGGAAGGATATACAAAAACATATTTCTTCCCAGACTAAGGAAATCTGAGGTTTTCTTTAAATCACATAAGTATCTCTACCCAAGAGATTATTAATATATGAAATAAATGTTTTACTAAAATAAAAAGAATATTTCTGTTTACTGTTTGTAAGGCTAACAGGAAAAAAATTACTTTCCTTTCGACAAATGCCACTGGACTGAAATGTCAATAGCCTCATAAAACAAATTTATAAATTAACTATGACATTCTTAATGAATGGAAAATTATTTCTGAACAATATAATAGTAACTTTACCTGTTGAATCAACATTTTGAAGTGTATTTCCAGTCGCAAAATCACCAGAAATGTGTAGAACTGTATTAAGAATGTAACATGAAGTTACTACCTCAGAATTACAATCATAAATCTTTGTTTATCCTTCCTTTGTCATGCATGTATACACAGCTGCCTCTGATTCTATTCATTACAGCAAAATCCAGAACTCATACAAGCCTTTAGCTCTTGTATATGTTCAGACACCTAAACTGAGAGGGACAGATTAAGAAATAGTAAAACTCTCCAGTAAAGTATCTTTCATCACCTTATCCTTCTAGGGAGATAATCCATCATTAAACCAGCATCTTCACAGCCAGAAAGATGACTGTATTACTTTTTTGTTTGTTCTCATATGGGGAAAAAAAAGAAGACATTTAAATAACTTAGTTCAAGCTATGCAGCAAGCCTATGAGAAAGGCCAGGGGAGAGCCTCACATAGAGAGGTAAAGGTTCCTGATCTTTTCACAAACTACACGCCCAGGCATAGCAAATCTAAGCTCTCCTTCAAGAAACGTGAACTCAAAAAAAATACATCTGAGTTTTATTACTACCCCTTCACCACATTAGCTCAGAAAAACAACAAAGACATTCATGCTATATTACACCATATGTACATACAGTATAATTAGCATTATGAAGAACTACTTTCTATTATGGCAAACACACCTGTACTACCCATAAATCTAGATTAAAATATCACTGATATTTTAAAATTTGTACAGCAGTTGAAGCATGCCACAAGCTTTGTACAGATGCAAAGGCAATGACATTACTATAAAGAGTATGCAAGTAAAACAGGTTGGATAAACAGTGCTTTCTGGACACATAAAACAGACATGGAAAATAAACATCAGCATGACATATGACATTCCATTAATGAACATGATGGAGAGTTCCAAGTGAGAAAACTGTGACTAAGGAGAATTTAAGGGCATAGTGATTACAGGATTTTCCAAAAAGGAATGGAATAATTTAATAACCATGCTATCACTTCTTCTTACAACAGTAAGCTTCCTATTTATAATGTATGTATGTCTGTTAAGGAGACAAACATCTGCATTATGCTTTCAGTGAACTGTAACTGTATGTAATGCTGTGAGTATTACTGGGGTAGCCAGCTATGCAGAATGACCATTAATGTACATTTTTTAGGTTGGGTTGGCTTTGCAGGCTTTTTAAACACCTTTATTTGTAATTGCAATGCACTGTTGAACCTTCTTCCAACACTGCGCTTATACCATTACAAGGAAGGACAGAAGGAAGCAGCCTCTATTCCTGAAGGTCCTATTTATGAGTTGTCAGCTTGCAGAAAGCTAGAATCATTTGTCTTTCTTGAGAATGTAATGGGTGAAATGTAGTGTATCAAACCTAAAACAGATTTTCCCTGGAATCAGTAAGCAGGAACATCGAAGTACGTGATAAAGTGCTATATAATACACATGTATTTAGAAATAAATCCCAAAGGCAGCAAACAAAATTACCCTAATACATCAATCAACAGAGGGAAGCAGGTAATGAAAGAGTAATATCTGCTTTTTAAATATTAAGCTGTTGTCTCTACCTGTTATTTCCATATTCTTTCTACTTCCACCTGTACTTTCAGCTTGTTAGCTAAATGGAGTTAAAATTCCTTCTGTCTTGAAAAGATACTTTAATACCTGCTTTCAATCCCAGTAATCACCCTTCTATTCCTGTTGCACCCTTTTTCAACCCTCTGTGAGGGGTCAATGACACAGCAAGCATTTTTCATATCAGATTCTTTTTCCAGTAGTAGGAGCATTTATCATAACAAGTTCTTGTCAGTCTTTTTACAAAAAAGAAGATTCTTGTACTGCCACAGGCATTTTTGAGAGCAATGCTACTTTTTTACTTTTCCTGATCCTTTTTTGCTAGAGGATGTTAAGAAAAAAACGGGCTTGGAATGCTGGTTTGAATGTTGTTGGGTTTTTTTTTCCTTTCTCTAGCAAGAAGTAATCTATGAGCTTAGTGAATGATATTTTTAAGTCAATGACATTAAAGGTTTATTTACACACACATTTATTTCACACATTTCTCAGATCTTCATTTCCATGATCATACAATAAGAGGGTACAGTATTCTTTCAATTCCTGTAAGAATTGAAAAAAAATATAAACTTATTAAAAAGAAGCCTTTGACTGAATTTATACCTTTTTTTTTCTTTTTGTGGAATTGAAATAAAAACCACATACTAAGAAAAAGAATTAAATGGAGCATAAAGGAAGTAATTTAAACTGCAGGTGTTTTCCACTATTTGATAGTGCAACTTATATTTGAATGTCATGAAGAATAATGGTATGATCTTTGGCTATATCCAACCATTTATACCCTGGTCTTTCCTCATGCAAAAATTCAATTGATTTTATTAGGAGTTCCCCAATACATTATTCCTGTTCTAATAAAAAAATCCTATGACAAAATGTCATATGTTCTGTACAGTACGATGCTCTAGGAAATAAAAAGAGAGGATATATTTTTTCCAAGGTTACAAAACCTTATTTTAGATAACATCAACAACTAAATCTCCTTGACATGTAGTCTGAAGTCTTATTAAAAAATGCTAATCAGTCTATGAATTTCAGAGCACCAGTTGTAGAAGTCAGTCCTGGCTTCTTCTTGCAAGTCTGCAATGAAATATTTATGTGTCTGATAGATAACGGACCTCAGCTGCTTGAGATCAGCTGAGATGGGTGAGGCCAAGATGAACAGTACATAAGCGTGCAGTAACTGTACTCATTTTAGATTGCTAAATTCAAATGTATTTGGGGGTATAAACATGGCCTCCTGACTTCAAGTATCACAAACGAAAGGGCAGAAAACCATCCTGAAAAAAAATCTGCTGTAACTGGGGGTTTGTTTCACAGTTTAAAGTAGTACTTTAACTACTTTTGTACTTGTAGTTAACCAAAATGCCATTTCTACCATGTCTACTAATGACGAACAACACTCTAGTGCTGGACACTGGAATTTCTACATGACATCCACTCTTCATGAAAGTTGTCTTCCATCTCCTCTCCATGAGTCCATCCCTTTATCAAAAAACCTCAAAGGACAGCAAATCAAACAAAACCTTGAAACTATTTTCACTGGCTTGCTGCACTGGTTGTGGTACCCTCTGAACCCTTCTAGCCAGGAGATTTGGATAATCTTTTGAAAGCATTTAGCAACAAGGCTAAGAAGACTGTAGGATGCAAAATCTCCTAGCAAATAAAGAAATGAAATAAAATTTTAAAAAATTAAAACAGCCCAAAATATTTCCAGAGAAAAAACAGACCCAAAGCACAGCACAATAAAAAAAAAAAAAAAAAAAAAAAACAATGCCTCCTCACATCTGTTATATATGGCAACACCAGTTAGTATTTATAGGAAAAAGACCTCTGTAAAATGTGACAGAGTATTTATTTAGCTATATTAAACCAATTCACATTCAATAAAATGGGAACTATTGTGTACAGAATCTTAAATGGAACCTCAAACAGTATCAAAAAGCTTAGATCAGATGAAGTTAAAAACCTGTTTCATTTGCATAACAAGTACCAAAACACCTTGCAGATGCTTAAGAATCCAACTAAACCAACAGTACAGAGAGGCAAGGGGGCAAAAACCATCAGCTGAAATTGGCAACCGCGTGGTACACTCAAAAATTGGGCTGGATCCACATGGCACATGATATGCCATCACAGAGAACAATTAACAAAACTGGGTCAAAGGCTTTAGTAGTGAGCCAGACTCTCAAAGAGTCCCATGAGGCTAACCTATTTAGGTCCTCTCAACAGTCAGCAAGGGAGAACAGTGAGAAAATTTACATGTGGTTTTGAAGGGAGGTTGAAATTAGCCACTGTTAGTTATCTCCACTTACTACAAAAAGCACCAGGGAAATTAAATGTAAGTCAAAGTTAAGTTTTACAAATAGCTCCTGCCAGGTACATGCTATACAGGATCACAAACAACAAATGTCCAGTGCTAGGACATGAATCCATTTGCAATAGAAATAAGACAATACATAAGTAATTTATTAGAGTTAAAACAAATCATTCTTAAGAGTTAGCTGAAGTTTCTCTTCCTTTAGCTCTAGACTCAGAGACTCACTCAGTAAAAAATCTGATGTAATTTTCAGTATGTAAATAAGAAATGTTGGGAAGCTATGCAAAATATGATCACTTCTGCTTGCTAGTTGTAAGATGGCTCTGAGGGCATCAGGCTGATCATGCCAATCCCTTGAAACAGTTAAGGCCAGATTCACCAAGCCTTTAGGAAAGGCAATAAAGGAAAAGTAGCCAGGGAAATACTTTACTATCCAAAGGCCTACAAGAAATGAAAAGCATAAATATTGCTTTAGCATGGAAAAGTCATCAGGTTTAGTGATCTTATATGTCAGGGAAAGAAAATGTGTGCAGCTGACATACCTTGAAGAGACAGCAAGCAGGCTCTCAAATGGGCTTGTGCATTAACACAAGTTTTTGTTATTTTAAAAAGGGGGACCCTCCTGGATTCCCACAGAGAGAGAATTAAGCCATTCTGCCGCTACGGCAAACCAAAACAAGCGCAGATTACTGCAGCTACCAAACATGAACATCTCTACTCATCCCCTTCACAAGCCTTCCTTTTTAAGGGAATCATAGAATCAACTGGGTTGGAAAAGATCTTTAAGATCATCAAGTCCAATCATTACCCCAGGACTGCCAAGACCACCACTAAACCATGTCACTGAGGCCTCATCTAAACGCTTTTGAACACCTCCAGGGATGATGATTCCACCACTTCTCTAGGCAATCCTGTTACAACACTTGATCACCCTTTCATTGAAGAAGTTTTTCCTAATATCCAATCTAAACCTCCCCTGATGCAACTTGATGCCATTACCTCTTGTCCTATCACTTGTTACTTGGGAGAAGAGACTGACCCCCACCTCACTACAGCTTCCTTTCAGGTATTTGTAGAGAGCAATAAGGTCCCTCCTAAGCCTTCTCTCCCTTAGGCTAAAAAACCCTAGTTCCTTCAGCCGTTTTAGTAAGTTATTCTCCAGACCCTTCACCAGCTTTGCTGCCCTTTTCTGGACCCACTCCAGCACCTCAATGTCTTTCTTGTAGTTAGGGACCCAGAACTGAACACAGTATTCTAATTGTGGCCTCACAAGTGCCAAGCACAGGGGGATAAGGAAGGGATAGGAAGGAACGGCACCCAAGAACAATAAGAAATTCAATTTCTTTGCTCTCTAAAGAGGAAATCTGAAACAGCACAATAAAACCAAATAGCCCACAGGTTATCAACATCTGGTGCAGAAAGCTTCATCTCAGAAGCCATAAAAGCCATAAAAGGTTTATTTTGCCATCCTTTTATATGGCAATATGATACAAACTTTCTGTCATTGTAGCCTCTTCTTAGCATTTATTTCTGTGGATATCTATTTAATTTTTCTACTCTTGCCAAATATAAAGGATGCTTTTAAAACACAGTCCTGCAACCATCACATCCACAAACAGGATATAAGGCTGAAAACTGGGTTTCTATTATTAATCATGACTGACATGCCTGTGGTTAGCAGAGAAACTTGCAACTGGCCCAGCTAGGTTGCGTACCTGTTCAATTGTTCTCAGCT
Source organism: Coracopsis vasa (assembly GCA_026283785.1). Taxonomy (NCBI): domain Eukaryota; kingdom Metazoa; phylum Chordata; class Aves; order Psittaciformes; family Psittacidae; genus Coracopsis; species Coracopsis vasa. The sequence continues at coordinate 33,277 of JANHGB010043305.1, read as the reverse complement.
GCCCAGATGTCTTAGTAGAAAGGACCCTATCAGACAGGACCTGTGAAACAGCAGCAGTGTCTGCAACTATCACACTAAGATATACAAAGCATTGTTAATTATAATGCAATCAAAGTGCAAGTCCCTGAGCTCATCAATTCTCCTATCTACAAATGAGATTTTCTGTTACCATGAACACCTTCTATTAGCTTATGTCATCTCCTGCAGCACCTCATGTGCAAATGTTATAAGAGCACTTTATATGTTGACAGTTCAAGTTAACAAGTGTAGAGAAAATAACATGACAAGCATGTGGAAATGACACAAGTATTCCCCTTGTGAGCTTAGGCCCCAATAAATCTTGGCAGCTTTCATCTAAAAATGTAAATGATGAAAACTGCCAAATTAAGAAAAAAGCCTCCCCCCCACCACCAAAAAAGAAAAATCAACAAAATAATCATGAAGAAATGTGGGTTTGCAGTGAATAGCTGCAGTGGGAGATGAGCAATCACATCACCTTTGTAAAAAGTAGCTGCATAAAAAAAGTTGATTAACCAGGTATATTTTTAATTTTTCTCATGTATTACTGCTTTCCCAGGCTTTCACATGTATGAAAATGAGATACCTTATATTCTGCGTGTGTCAGCTGCAGGTACATAAAAACAGGTAGATGAGTAACCAGGAGTTGCTGAAAAAATACATTTGCAGAATTGTTGCAATCATGATTGACTAAAGATCTAGTGAGGCAAGGTTTATTAGCAGAAATGACATCTTTTACTGGACCAATTTTATAGCTAGAAAAAACAGACGTGCTCCCTGGACACAAACACTTCTTCCAGGATAATTACTTATTACCTAAAGAATAGGCCCTGAAAAGGATTTATGTGCCAAAAGCTTGTTCATTTTTTTTCCTCTATTTCAATTAGACTAATAAAATGTATTACCTGTACTGCTCACATCTTTCTGCACCATGGTGCAGCACATCTCTTGACAAGAACAAATATCTCTTCATGTCTGTGGAATTCAGTGCAGTGGATGATGAATTAACGGATGAAGAACATTCACTTAAAGGCTGACAGACAAGCAAGTGGTTGTAATCAGCAGCCCTTCCAGGGGATATACATGTAGCCCTCAGACAAATAAAAACCATTAAGAACAGCAGATCAACTGTAACAAAGAAAATCCAAAGTCAATTATTTCCCATAATGCACTGGAATAACTTCACATGTCATCCCACTAAAAGACAACAGGACTCCTACTTGAGTGAATACAACTGATAACACAAAATACACGTTGATGCCTACACTTTGTTTTCTTTATTGCATAAATAGGTGCATCAGCTTTACAGGAAACAGCCCAGTGGAAAATTGCCGACTATGCACAAATTTAGAAAGAGCTACTCTCTTCACTGAAGCAAAATCCATTATGAGAGACTAGATACACCATTTGCATGAGTAATGTCAAGATACTTTGCAGCAAAGAATTCATCTTGGGGGGTGCAGCATATTTTACTCTACAGAATTATGGTATTCACTGCTATTCTAGCTATCAACTATACATACAACAGTAAGACATGAATGAGGTGGTGATGTTTGTCTTTCTGTACCAGTTATTTTCACAAATGCTTGACATGGTATTATTTATTATTTGTTGGAATAAAACAGATTCTGTTTTTACTTCTAACTCACCCGCCCCCAAAAAAAATCATGCAGCTGAGTAAAAAACCATAAACCCAATAAAGGCTCAAAATAATCTGCAACATCAGATATGTGAAGACCTCAATCTGTTCAAATGAAAAAAAAAACAAAAACAAAACCAAACAAACAAAAAACACCAAAAAACAACCAGCCAAAAAAAAAAATCCCAAACAAAACCATATCTTTGCTGACAATTTAGAAGTACCTTTAATGAACAGAAAAGTGACAGGTACTAAAAGATGCTGTTAATTCTAGGCCCAGAAGATAAGGTGAGGGCTAATGGCTAGAAGTAAAAGACAGTTACCATTAGTTTAGCCATTAAGCATGTGAAAGCTCAGGTGTTCCAACTCACCAATAGAACTCACTGATCCTGCACAAAAGGTCTAGTCAGAGGATCCAACACTCTTTACCAGCTCTAGAAATCTAACAATCTTTTTTTTTTCCTTTTGAAACCTGTGCCTACATACATACCAGTAATTTATCTGATAACACCTCTTGCATATGCACAAGCAAATGCTATATTCTCTATTCTGTGGTCACACCATCTCTGAAGTTTCATCATTGATACTTGTCTTCTGCTTGGACACAGCACCATCTCTTACATTAGTAAACACAAGTACAGGAAAGAACAAAGTACCCTTTGTTTTGGTCTAGAAATACTGTCAGTAAAAATAATTTCCAATAATTTGTCTAAGAAAAAAAAAAAGAAGCTAAAATAGACAGGATCACAGGCAGTAACACAGACAATTTGTTCTTCTATTCTTAGATGCATATCCTTTTAATTTATACTCAGAAATATCATTTCATACATAATCCTATTCAAGTTCATCTTCATTGTGAAGCCACCCATAAAAGTCAAAACTTTTACGACTTCAGTCTTCACTATATTAATATCATTTGTACTACAAAGTATGACCATTCCCTGCATGTACCTATTAGCATGTGGCTTTTGTAACGCTAGTGAGCAAAGCCTGTGTGTAGCAACACTGTATCAAAATGGAACAAGTGGTCTGAAATTAAATGCTAATTCATGTTAGGATCTGCTAATCCTTTCTGCTCACCTTGAATATGAAAATAACTTGCAGTACAGCTATATAAAAATGTTGCTTGAAGCTGCCTCTCTCCACCTTTGAAATATGTAGTATGAAGAAAATCAGAAATTTGTTATTTGCCAAACAATTCCAAGCTTGAACAAAGCTCTCGACAGAATCTGCAGTGTTTGTCCTATTTTTGCTAAACAAATACTGCTTGCCATCACAACACAGAGATGGAATAATGAGTAATGAGTTTGTTCAGCAACTATTAAAATATGCTGTAATGATTAAAGCATCTGATTATGAAGAAGTTTTTACTTAATCATAGGAACATTGGCTTTTCTTTCCTCACAACAACCACCAGGCTCATGAACAATGTAGTTTTGGCAGCTTCATGCACTAGCTCCAAAAAGGAGAGCTCCACTAAACAAACTGAAATGTGCATTACAAGGACAACAGCAGATCCTAAAACCTTTTATCAGGCACCCTGCTGCATGGAATATTTTTTAAATAAATATTGAACAACAACAGATATCTTTGAACTTCTCTAGTTAATAGACCTTACAGACCTCCTACAGTGTGGCAATAAACATGCCTCAAGAAATCAGTGTATCACTTCATACCATTTAATAATGCCACAATTGCCTTTGTTATGCAGACTGTATAGAATGGTGAATGCTATCCAAGAGCAAACCCACGCATTAATAGTGCCTTTCTTTCTTGTGCTAGTAAGCATAGCAGCGCTGCTTTGGTTCTATTCTCTTCCACCTGTAGGTCTTTCCAGTAGGCAGCTGAGTCCACTTAAAGCATCAAGTTCAGAATAGTTTAGCATCCAGTTTCCCAACTCACATTATTAAAACAAGAACTGCTGTGATTCATGAACCATGGTCGAATGCCCGGCTATTCCTTTCACTTAAGTTCAAGATTTTTATTCATGTATCTGTATCTCTTTGAAATAAAAACCTCACAAAGACACTAACATGCTGAGATTCAATGTCACATCTTATCAGTTCCTAATACAGGCGACGAAGAATCTGACATCCACAATCCTCCATCCTAAATCTGTCTGTTCTGAAGATTTCACTTGCACAAATAAGCTTTGTAGATCACTATTCACTTCTCAATGGGTTATTTTATTCCTGATTTTGCATCTCAAAACAGAAAAGTAAGGAGATTAGACTTCACCATTATTCTCTTACTTTATAAATACCAAGATAAAAAAATATATATGCATATTTATGAATGTACACATTCACAGGAACTCAGGAAAACACTGGTTCATGTATGTGCACAAGATCTGATTATCTCCCATTACTAAACTGTATTGTTTTAAGGAATTAACTTTACTTCTGCTTCCCTCCTGCTCTTAGAAACCTGAAAAGCAGTATGAATAGCTTGACAGCTTGTCTCTGAAATTGAGATAGTTATCAGTCATTGATGAGATTCTTTTTTGTTTGAAAGACATACAAATTTTCCCGCTATTATCAAATCATAGCAAATAATCCTCTTTTTTAAACCTCTTCTTCCAACAGCAAACTTTAGAAGTGATTCAGTGTAAAAACAACTTAGCCTACAAATTACTTCATAGTTCTCTGCAAACTAAATTACATTAAGCTACATCAAATACACATCCATAAGATGTGCCTGGGAGCAAGCGGCATGTGAAGCCCAGTCACGACTCTGTCTTAATTTCCTTCAGTAACTTTTCTTTCCAAGTAATTTTTAACGATTGCATGCACACTTCCTCTGGCAAAGGAATGGGGAATACAAAGAACAGTACCTCAAGCTATAGGGAAAGCAAAAGTTTCCCCAAAGTTACTTAGTGTCTGGCACAGGGAGGTGGGGAGGGCTGAGAGGAGAAAACTGTCCTGTTTATCTCTGGTGATCAGTTTAATAGTGTAGGTGTGAACAAGGCATATTAATTAGGCATTTAAGAAAACCTTTGCATCACCAGCAGCAGCCAGTCTCTAATCTTCAGCGTAAGACTGTAGTTTGACCTAAGTTAACAACCATTCAAAAAAAAGATAATTTTTCTGCTTGCCACCCACAACTAGCAATTCACCTATCCTCCTACAATTCACCTCATCACTCCCTACAGTGTGGTGTCCTGACTACAGTGAACCAAATCAAGGCAAATTGATCCAGCTGCTGCTTCTCTGGTTTTGACCGTGGCATTTCCTGACCAGCAGAAGCCTTGAGGCATAGGGTTAAAACAGTAGAAGTGCAGTTTGAATAAACAGGTCACACTATATCTTTTCATAATTCACTTAGACATATCAACATATTAGACACAGATTCATTTCAGAAGCTTACTTTTCTATCTGCAGGCATATGCTCTCCTGGATATAATTCTGTCCATAAAACAGTTTGTGTTGTGTATTGACTGGGTTTTTTTCTTCCCACTTGGTCTCAATCTACTTTATACACCTTCAGTCTTGTTCTGAAACTTCATAAATTCATTTTAATGTATCACAATTTTATTTTTAGATACTGTCCTGATAAATGCCAAATCATTTAAGGAAATAATTCATCACATAAGCATTAGTCATGGTTTAAAAGAAAAAAATATATATTTCCCATATTATATGTCTGCAAAATAAGGAACACAACGGTGAGGTCTACGCAACAACTGTGAAAACAGTTGTACCTGGTATACCAGGTGAAAGGAGAAAGATAAAGAAAAAGGAATACTGTGGTTTATTACAAAAAGAGCACATAATTGTCACATTATTATAATAATTAACAACTTAGGGAAGATGTCATTGCTGGGGATACTTCAGTCAGAGCTAACATGAATGGAAGTAATAGGCATAAACCTCTGTGATTCAAGATGCGAAAATATTCCTTTTCTTTGTTTCCCCTTTTTACAGACTCAAAAGAATGTAAAGTCTTTCAAAAGAAAAGGTGCAGCTTTGATAATGAGATAAAATTGCTTTCCATGTCACATCTGTTCTCAACAAGTATAGAGAAAAAATGACAACTTCTTACTCCCCATCTGGAGAAAAACTCCATTAAAACATGTCTAATGAAAATATGAAGAGACTTATAGTATTGTGCATACTGCCACATGTACAGCAGGAAAACTGCATTACTTCCCTCTTTTAGCTAAAATGCCTGACAGGTTGCTGCCAACAATGCATATTTTACAGGCTGTGTTATTTATTTCTGAACAATGTCCCTTAGAGGAATATTCCTGGATTACAACATTTCATGTAACAGAAAGGTTACAACTTTTTCTTGGCAACTAGTTCTGTAAGCTCTTGATCTGCTCAGTTCCCAGTTTCCCCTTCAATTCTTGCCTGATTTACAAAAATACAAAAAGCCTCTCCCTTCTTTCCAGCTTCTTCCATTGACCTACTTCCCATCCTCCTAACTTCCAGAGCTCCACTAGCCCCAGATTTCCTCTAAACATCCTTCCTTGCCAATGCTTCATTGCTTCATTTTCCACATTACCTGCTGTGAATTCCACCCCACACTTAATCCAGATCTATCACCTTAAACCCTACCTCACTTATCATCAGTACTTCATAATCCTCCCCATTTTCTAATAGGAACAAAGCCCATCCTCCAGAAAGTCCTACCCTTTCTTTATCCTCCACACTCCCTCTCTGGATCAGGTCCTCACTTTCCTCACTCCTTCTTCCACTCCAGTAAGAGCCAGATTCCAACAGTTAGCAAATTTATAAAGACAAAAGTCTGCCAGGGTAGCAGTCTGCCAAGTCGGCAGAACTACAAAGACAATTTCATTTAACTAAGTGTTCCCTCCAACTATTTATTCACTTTACACAACACAAGTTTCACAATGCTTAATTTGGGATAATATCTTCAAAATATATTCCAAACACTTCAAATCTGATCATTTCAGGTTAGAGTAACTAAGTCAAAACTGGTGGGTTTTACTTTCATGAGCTACAACATGTCAGAAAAACATGACAAGGAGACTTCTCATGCAAATGCAAACTTCTGATTTTTGGAGCAGTCAAAACTAACCTCATTTCATTTGATGTATTCCAAAAAGTTGTCTAGAGAACAATCTTGCAGGAGCCATTTTTAGGAGACAATGTTGAGTTCTGCCACAGTGCTGCTTGTTTTACAAGGCCAGACATAACAGTGTATAGAGAAGTAACTTAAAGCATACATATGAATTAAAAAACAAACAAAGTAAGACAAATTGAAGTCCTTCTTTGTGTCTAAAATATCCATCTTAGCAACAGAAATACTTTTATCAATCCATTAGCCTTGGATTGATTAAAACTCCCCACCTTACTGCAGATGTTCAAAATCCTGAAGCAGACTATTACTGAACTTTTTAACTCCCCTCCCCAGGTTTTCCTTGGGATCAAATACTCCATTTTCTAAGTGCCCTGCAACAAATTACTCCAGCTATTACCAACTACTACGTCTCCAGTACCTTTGTTCCTCTGTCTACCAGCTCCAAATTGCAACAGCTATTCAGACTGTAACTATAAATCTTAAACAATAATCTAACACTAAGTCTTCAAAATCAAGAAAGTTTTCAAAACACAAAAATGCAAAACGTTTGTTTCTTTATCAAAAATTCAAACATAAAAATACACATTCCTATCCTGAAGTTAAAGTGTATTAATTTCAGAAAGGTTTGCGCTGTTCAGGGGGGCTCTGGTTTTTTTCATGAAAGCATCTATTCAATGAGTTATGAAAATTAAAAAAAATAAAAGCATCTTAAGCTATTCACCAGACCTGTGTTATTTCAATGAATTTTATTAGTTTTACTGAATGGAAGCTATGAATACAGAAAATTATCTCTAAGGCAACAAAACGTGTTTTAGCATCTCATTCCCTTCCTGGATTATATATTTTTGCCTATTCCTCATTAAAAGGTGAATTAACCTACATAAGCATTCCCAAAGCTAATTTCCATATATCAATCCATAATACAGCATACAAAATGTGATCCTGAGTCCTTAATGGGCTAGCGTGCACTTGACTTTGAAACAGAAAACACTCTTGTTCTAAACGGCAAGCTTTTGGGGTCTGCGGCTAGTTTTCCAGCCACTGGCACATCTTTAACCCAGGTTTACCCAGCATTGCCTCCAGCAACACACTGGCAAGACAAGAAGGACTGTAAATATAATGACCAAACAAGTGACCCAAGAGCATTTCATTTCTCACCCCATTACCTTCTTTTTATCAAAGGGATCAAAGGCCTAGAAGAAGCATCCTACCCTGAATTGCTATAGCCTGGGGGGGGTGAAAAAATACTGTATTTATTCTGAGTTTATTCCCGCATAAACAAAATAATGCAAATAGGCAGCTTATGGGAAACCACCACAGAACTCTCACCACAAGACCATTCTTGGACAGGCTATTGGAGGGACCTATACAGCAGGAAATGATGTGCACAAAAAAAGGACAGAAGCTAAATTGATCACTCTGTGAACAAGACCTGGGTAATTTTCAATTTTTATTTTCACAGAAACCAACTGAACGCAAACTACCTGTGCATCATCTGACCTATGTGATGAAAAGCCCAATATATTGTTTCATTTGTGTTCACTAGTTATAAATTTCAACTTCAGCTCTCCATTAACTGTCTCCCTTAAAGAAGTCATCGACTGATTTCTGTTTTCCTATTATACATATTATTTGCATATGCTAACCTGACGAGATGTACCACAGCTGCAAAAATACTGCAAGTTCTAAGGGCATTTCCCAAGATAAAAGACATGGCAATAATCTTCCAGTGCACAGAAGGAATTAAATTAAAATAATATACCTTTTTTTTTCTTAAAAAGTACTTTCTGTTACCAATACTGTACAGAAAGATTTTTCCACTTAAGAATATTACTCATTGCATAAAGACCCCTCTTACTTAAGACCCCTCTTACCCAAATTTCAAGTGTAGTTACTGTCTCCACCAGTGGTAACTCATGGGTTTCCCTGATCTGTGTGACCCTGTTTTGAGCAGAGCTGTTGAACCAGACAGTCTCCAGCAGAGTCTTCCAACCACGGTGATCCTATTCCTCTCCTACTGGTTAACATATTGTGACACTCCGTAAGGAGTATTGATTAGGTTTGTCACAGGATTGTTTAATCCTTGGTAAATCCTGACACCTCTCACATCTCCACATGACAGGCACTGAGCAGAAAGTAAAGGTCCTGGCCACAGATAAGTTGTTTCTTTGGAGGAGGTATGTATGTTAGGACATGCAGAGGTTTCTGTAGCCCACATGCACTTTTACTCTTCCAATTCTCTTCCCCATCCCACTCTAAGGAGTAAGCGAGCAGCTGTGTGGCGATGAGCTGCCCATTGGGGTTAACTCACAGAACTAAAAGAACTAATTTTGTCCTATTTTCACTATGTCACCAACATATCTATCCACTACCATGATTATTCTGGGATTTAAAATGGCTAATGACTCTACCTTCAACCTGTACCTACATAACTCTATTAAATCAGATTAACTGCATCAACGGTAGAATAATAGTTTACCCTTTTTTAGTCTGTAATAATTATGTTCCTAAAGAAGCGCACAGACCATTTTAGCATACGTATTAAGTCACGTTTAAATTAATTTCTGTTAGTTACTTGATCTCAAGAATTAATTCAAATTGTCCAACAACTGCAATCTGATTTTCACAAGCTCTTAATATGTTAAAAGATGTATATTACACTACCGACATTAATTTCCCACAGGGTATTTAGCTGAAAATCTTTCAGTTGACTTGACCTAAAAATCACAGACAAAATGCTTAAATCCCAATTTGCTGTTTCCATTTTTTTATGCTAATGGTATGCTAAAGGCACTTTCTCCATGCTAAATTAAGAATATAAGACCTAAATTACTACTTACCTACAATAAGTTTATTCCTATTTAGACAGCACTGTTTCAGCCTTATACTATCAAAATAGTCCTGACAGTTCTTGCTTTAAGTGCTTCCACAGTTTCTTTCCACCAAGGAGCAAAACGCCAAACTCGTTGCAAAAGGGAAAATTTTGTTACGTTAGTACAAAGCTAGTTATAAATGAATGCTGTCAAGTCCACTTCACATGAAGGGTGAACCACTGTCTTACAGGATTTGCTTGAATAGCTCAATAAGAATTGACGCTCCTAAATATTCTCCCTTGAGAAGCTCAGCATAGCAGAGAGAAATGTGAATTAAGCAGAAAGCCCATAATTCAGTTCAAACAGAACAAAATGTAACATCTATTTTAACTATGAAAAACCTTTTGTGAACATCATAAACACCAGAAATAATAAATGTATAGCAAGTAAACAACAGGTTGTAGTTATTCAAAGAAAACATAATCTTGTTATTTTTAAAGAAGGTTGTGCAAAGAACATGGAAGGAGTGTATGTATTTTGCTTACCTGGTTCATATTTTTGTAATAGTTCTGGTATATCAGAGAAAGGCTGTTTTGTTAAGGGACTTTTTTGAACCTGAATTGAAACCCTGAGCACTCAAATCCTCTCCATAACATTCCATTCACTGCTTTCATTCACTTCACTGCATGATGTCAAGACAGCAGCTTTACTGCTGTTAAGGCATTAATCATTAATGTGACTCCAATCTGTAGATGAAGATGTACCCCACAGGGGTTTCTCAAAGCTCCACAGATCACATTTACAGGTCACAAAAACAACCACCTTCAATTCTACTTTTAAGTCTACCGGTCACCCACTGTAACTTAAAAACCATTCAACTCGTGTATTTTCAAAAGTATCTTCCACCTCATGTGTTGGCCACAGATGGCATTAAAATCACAGCTTCCAAGTGGTCTCAGTGTAGAGTGTCAGAGAGCAGGAAGCAGAAGCTCAAGGAGAATAGAGCAGGAGAAAATGTTAAAGCAACCTGGAGCAAATGTGAAAATCACTTCAACCCTCCCTAGACTAGCAGTCAACCTAGTTTTACCCATGCTTATTGCTTATTCAGACACCAGCAAAATATCATAGTTTTCAGAATAGAAAAAAAGGAACATAAAAAACATTTTAGCCCTTACTCATGTACATTCAAGTCCATAGGGACCAGGATTCTGCTGTTTCTCTCATGATGTAGCGACTAGGTTAGAACTGGTCCTTGACTACTCAAGAAGCATTAAAAACAGTCATCTGTGAAAAGCACTGATCACACTTTCATGTGTTGCAGATTTCGATGCTGCTTCATGATGTACAATATCACATATTAAAACTATTCAAATAGATTGGAATACAGTGGTTTGAATAATTGCTCCATCGTTGCAAGTACCATTCCTGAAGTGTACTAGAAATCAAACTATTAATTGCTAAGTCACCCCAAAACATCTAGGTAACAAAACCAAGGTACAGGCACTCACACAGAATATCTAGGACACGAACTAAAATTGAGACACCAGTTGCTAATAAGATAATTATCACAGACAGACGTTCCAAGCATGGGCCATAACACATTTCCATTAAAGTGACTTACTTTTTGTCTTTATGTTCCCTCCAGAGATACACTAGGAATCTCAAATACTTGTAGTTAGCATCTTTTTTGCTAGCATCTCACTGTGTCAGCTATTTACCTTCATTATGTCTTCCCAAAGTTTCAGACGTCCCTCTCTACACTAAATTAGTCAATTATTAATTTTGCTATTTTAATGTTCTACTGACATTCAACCCCTCCCATTATCAAGTTGAACACTGCAAATAGCCCATAAAATACTACCCTGTATTCCAACAGTGGGATTTGCTTATTCTTTTCTTAATTTATATTGTAAATATTCTTACTGAGACGTGAGGCACTCAGAGCATCCCCACATAATCAGCACAGTACAAGCCTGAGGAAAAGGGGATTTTGCTAAAGTGTCAGCATTGGGGGGATAAGCAAAAAAGTCCTCAGTCATACAGTACTGGCACACATCTTGAAAAATTATCTTGTTCAGTATTGCGTTGTTACTTGTAGTGAAGGCAAAAAGAAGAAAATTGAGAAAGGAAATGAAGAAAGTTTTGTGCTAGCTGCACTTACTCTACTGCATGATAGGCAGCGTGGGAGAAAATATGAATGCAACTATTTGACAGTTTGACAAGTGGACAATGAACACTTGTATCACTGTTAAAGCGGAAGGGAAAAAACTGAGATGACCTTAGGCCATGAAAGTCCTTTAACTGGCAACAAGCAGTTTTATCTAATATATTGGAGCCATGGGAAAGATACAAAGAAAGAAATGACACAGTCACTGAGCAACAATCTGGAAAAATCAGTTGTGCAGCTCTAATTGGACTGACACAAGTAGGCAATGCTGCCCTGCTCTAGGCAAAAGGAGAGGACGATGCAGCATCGAGGGCAAGCATAAAAATTTTTACCAGGAAGGATGAAAACTTGTAGCTGAATATAAAAACTGAAAACCAAGCAACATGTAGAAAAGATTCAAGTATGAGAAACTGAAGAAAAACCTGTGCTTGAGGGAAATGCAGTTCCTGCAGAACAGAAAGGACAGTGATAGTGTTCACCCACTGAGACAGGAAAAAGCTCAAAAGTTAGGTTTCTTTTAGTAATGTAGCACATTTGCTGATAGCCAGATGTGGGTAAGGGGGCTGTCAAAAAGTCAAGACAGTTTTGGGGTTTGGTTTTTTTGTTAAATAATCAGAGGCAGAAAGGCAGGTCTTCGAAAGACAAATGTAAGCAGGCAGTCTAGTCCTACTGCATATACGCCATCATATTTCTCCACAGCACAGTGCAGCTCATGTCTTGAAATTGGGCAGTGTGGTCTAGGAGCTCTAACAATCCTCTGAAGCTGTTTTTTTAACTTGTAGAAACATGCAGCTACTTTCACTCATATCATTCTTTATGACTTTCTGGTTTTAATGCTAATTTGCTAGCATTTCAAAATTTCTATCTGTAACTTAAGCAAAAAAGAAAAAAAAAGGCTATTATTATTTCCTTTATATTTCCTCTTTAGTGCTAGTAAAGGTCATATTTAGGATTGTCATCTTTCCATATTAGCCTCTGCTGTGAGAAGTGATGGATAATTTTGCTGCTCTCACTTCAGTTTCTGCTATTCTAAGTACTGTAGCACATTAAGTCTTTTTCCCTGCTGTCCTGTCTCCTAATCCTTTAAAGAAATTGCTTACAGTGATTTGGGGGTCTGATCTTTTTTTTTTTTTTTTTCTTCCTATACAGTTATTATAAATCTTTTCTGCATTTCAACTTCCCAGATCGATTTTCTTTTCATTGGTCTTGCAGGGCAGCATATTTCTCACCATTCAGGTCTTTTCTTACATCTTGGAAAAGAACCACCACATAGACGGAGAACAGGTCTCGAGATCACAGCCTCTATCAATCTTATGAGACTAGATAACTAGTCCATGTATTATGTCTAAATTTTTAAAGTTGTAACTGATGATTTCATAGTTGAAACACTTGAATGACCAGAGTTTCTATGTATACAGAATATATATATTCTATGAACTCCTTTAAATTGCATCAGTATCAACCATGTTCATTTGAAAAGGGTCTGTTATACTGCACAGGCTAATCAACATTAAACTGTTCCAAAAACGTGTCCTGAATTGCAGCTTTCACCTTTTGTCTAATTGTAAAACTAAAGTCTAAAACCATTTTTTGGTGAAATGGTGTCATCTTGTGGCAGAAATCAGTCACTGCAAGAATGATGGATTTGAAACTATTCTAAGGAAAAACACACAGAATTAATAATTGAAGTGGTTAATCTCAACCATCTCTTTCAGTTCATTATTTACTTGACTACAAAATTGGCACAATTTCAATTATTTTGTAAGACTTTTTTCTTTCCCTAAGTCTCATTTACAAGTACCATTGCTCTTGTCCAGATATAAATTACTTTCAACTTCTCACAAGTGAGTTAGTGCCACTCTTGCAGGAGGTGGTGAGTGTCTTTGTAGTTTTGATACATACTCTCAGTGTTAAGAAGATCCATCTAAGCTTTTACCTATCACCTTCAAAAAATGCACTCCCAGTCAGGCCAAGAATACTCTGATGTGCAAGTTGTTTAGAAGGAAGAAAAGTTTCTCAGTTCTCCTTTCCTGCTCCTCATCTCCTGTGAAAATCTATCATCCCCTCAATTCTTCTGGCTCCTCACTCCCTCTAGCCCCTCAGAAGAAAGAACCCACACTGCCTGACAGCAAAAGAAAGAAAGCAAACAGGGTCTTGGAGGACTTTCTTCAGTTTGCGAGGAAAGTTTCCATGTTACAAAGCTTCTTCAGCTTAACAGGACATCTGGATGATGCCTGAAAACCAGCATCCACAGCTGCTGTCACTCACTCAATGCTGCAGAGCAGAACTGAACGGCAATACTGTCCCTCGGCAGGGAGGCCTCAGCAATCTCTTGTGAACTTGCCATCCCTTAAATGCCTTTGGCTCATTTTCTTCCAAAATTGAAGAAAATTAATACAGATAGCCACAGAGAGTGGCTAATGCTTTTCTAGACATACAATAAAGTCAGGTTAGGATTTTTAATCTTAGGGGGTTTTGCAACTCCAATTCTTTATCTAGTATTTATTCTTCATTAGGATCATTCACTTGCAATAATCTGCTACTGTAGTGTTAAAGATTAATTGATTGTGTCAAGTATCTTGAAAGGGCCTTTTTCCTGTTCAGATACGTATTGTTAAAAACATTCCAATTCTTCCATTTTAGTTCCTTTTCCTTCTAGGGAACTCAGCTTATTCTTTTACTTTTTGGTTGTTGGAGGGTGGATAGTGTGGGTTTTGTTTTGTTTATTACTTCTTATACCTCACTTTCTGCTAAAGAAACAAACACTTTCATGTAGCATTTTCTTACAAAAACAAACAGTACAAACAGTTTGCAACAGAAACTTTTCAATTTGTGGATAAGCTTGCTAATGGAAGAGGTGGGGGGAATAAAAAATTAAAAAAAAAAAAATCACACGGATTTCATGCATAAAACATGAAGAATCGGAGACTCAACCACCACCTACCCCCCACGCACATTTTGCTTACTTCCTTTTGTTACTGTACTGTTACCTTTCTAGTCCCATCATTAATACAGGGCTAAACAGAATGAAGTGCTACGCCATCAGTCTAGTCTAGTGTTTAAACGAATGCAGAGATCTGCATAGTAGCTTGGGTCTAACAACCCAGATAAGTTTTATAGGCTTGAGCCAGGGTAAACCAGCTTTTTAGGACAGGAATTACATCTGCGTAATGGTCTGTATGCCTACATGAAACAGCATCTTTAAATGTCATCATAATCTTTCTGGCTTTGAAAAATAAGATGTCATTCACTGATACTTGGATGTGAGCTTCCTGAAAAAACAGAAATATGCTATAAATATATACCTTAATAGAACAAAGGCTTTTTCCTACTATTTAAGAAAAATTCTGCCCCTTGATCTCTATGCTGTATCTCTGGGTATAATAATTCAGTGTATAAAAAGAAAAGGTTTTTAAAAAATCAAAGGTTTTGTTAAAAGAAATTTTGAAGTACTGTACTACTTCATCTGACAAATTGTCAACAATCTAGAAACAAGAAAGGCAGATGTGTAAAATCTTATCCCTTCTAAAATTAATTTGCATCCTGCCCTTTCAGGTACTATAACATTAATCAGTGAATACTGATAAATCTGCACAACCTGATACTGCTAAGAAGAGAATACTCCTGTTACTGAAGTGTAGGTAATCCAATCTGCCCATGTTACACAAAGTGAGTGCACAGGCAAGCGTTTCTGTAAAAAACATCAAATAACTCCATTTCTATTGAGTGTTTTTAGTGACCACTGCTGCAGGACACTGCTACACTGGAAAATCTCTTGTGCATTGGCCGTACATAGTAAGATTTTGCTTGGTACTAATGTAGTTTCCTTCTGCCATCCACAGCAGCATTTGTGAGCCCAGCCAAAAAGGAACATTAAGGTAATACGTTCAGACACAGGGGCAAGATCTGCCCAGATCAAAGATAAATTTCACATCCTCTTGAGAAACCCTTAAACTCCAGTTTCCTGCCACAGTTTCCATAAGGGGATTTCGCACTAAATCGTATCTTTCTCTGGAGAACAATTTTTAAATGACCAACCAGAAACTAGTATGGGCAAATCTCACAGAGGAAGACAATTTAGCCTTCCTTAGCTTCTTGGGTAAGAGAGATTACATTTAGTGACAGACAAAACAACATGCAGTCATAAAAGTTGTCTAAGTTATGGTATGAGTTGTTGAGTTTTAGCATTAGTTTGTAAAACTACACTAGAAGAGCACATAACTGGAAATCTAACATCAGTTTGTACCAATCAGTGTCACATCTCTGAAAAACTGCAAAAATTCTCTCCTAGAAATGACATTTGTGTTCACATCAGAGTTTCTCAGGGATGTGTTTGGCCACACATCATTGTAACAATGGCTGGAAAGAAAAAGCCCCTTTATTTATACATCTGTTTAGAAACTCTAGGCAAAGGTAAGAGCTTAGAGGTTTTTGCTTTCTGTGGAAAGTTTTCAGATTAAGAACACAAAATTAATCCTCTTTTTCAGCTAGCACGTTAAATAAAATATTTCAAACTAATATTGGCCATAAAACTTGTTTTAGTGATTCCCATAAGCTAAAGAGTGGATGCCATTGCTGTAGATGTTCAATCTTAGAATCTTGTTTATCTCTGTCATTGGAGAGTACATGCGTAAGTATAAATGATGTTGATCTTAAAATGTTTATTCTCACTGGCTACAGGAAAGCACAAACTTGTTAATCAGTCAGTTCCTTCTGTTAGTGTTTCACTAGAAGAGTGAAATTACTCAGAAGTAATCTTCTGCAGTTACCTAACCTCTCTTACTTTTCCAGTCCTTGGGACCCTTCAAGGGTTCTCAGTAAAGATCCTTTCCTCTCCTCCTTCCTTTCCATCCAGAGTGAAAGTATTCAAACTTGTCACCAGATTCAAAAGGGACCACTCTGACCTTTCAAGTGGGCCTTCTTACAGACAACTTCCTTTCTATCCAGCTTCTCATCCCACTCATACCAGACCAGAGTCCACGAAATAACTAACGTGGTAACACAATGTTGTCACAAAGTAGCCCACTGTATTTCACCTCAGAAATAGTCATACTGAGTTTTGCTGCAGTTCCCTCTTTCACTACTTTTCTCTCAGGCAAATGAGCAAAGCATGACAAGAATCTCTTCACAAAGCATGAAAACCTTTTCACAATGTCACACCCTAAAAGAAAAACACTTTCAATATCTGAGCCCAGATCACATTTTGGAAGCCTGAGACAGTGTGTGCTGTGTGCCTGCACACACACCTTTATTAGCATCCATTGTTTGTGAAGTTGCTGCATCTCATCAAAGTTACTCCAACCCTAGAAAAAACGAATCACCATGCTGTTCATTTTTGAGAGAATATGAGAATAAAACTCACCATGCTGTTCATTTTTGAAGAGGATGAGCTTGCTCTCTGCTTCCGTAGGCTGTTAAGGTCTTCAGTATTTCCAGCCTTTGGTTTTATGATTAGCCGACTGCCTCCAGCAGTACCTTCTGAAGAGGATCTCAGTCGCTTCTCAACAAATCTGCCTTCTCGGCATGGACTGAAGCTATTGGCAAGATCAACTACAAATAGAGAAGCAACCAGCAATCATTAGAGAGCTACTCTCTACAGCTATTTTCTTAATGAGAACGCTGCTTTTCTTGAAATGTTTACATTGAAAGGCAACCTCATAAGAGATGTTCTATAGAAATCAGACTCTGCTTGTCTAGATAAAAGTGTCACCTCAGTCACCAGTTTGCTGTTGAGCCCCCAACGACTAGCACACTCAGCACACTGCAGCCCAGTCCATGACTCCTCACAGAATCCAAAAGAACCTTTGCTCCATCCTTTCCTTCCTCCCCCTGTTCTAAGACACTTCCAAATCACTGTCCAGTAAAATCCACCAGAGAAACTATCATCGGCCCATTTGTGCCAAAACCCAACCTGCCTTACCCTGAGTCCCGAGGCAAGTTCAGGTTTTGCAGTGGCAAGCCACAGCTTAGTTATCACTGCATAGGACAAGGACGCACACTGGTTTCGGGTTCTGTTTGGCTTTCCTAGCTCAGCTCTAAATCCTCATCCTTTAAACCCAGTCTGCAGGCAGCAGGCTGAATCCCAGTCCCCAACTCCAGTTAAACACATTAGAAAAGAGGAGAAAAATTACATTTTGAGGTGTTAGGGCAAATTTAGAAATGGGGAAAGAGAAAAGCCTAATAACATAATAAATGCAACACAGAATATCTTATCTTCTTGTGCCTTTTGAAAGAGAATTAGTATTTTCTGTAAGGCTTCTCAAAAAAATCTGTGTCACAAAAATACAAAAAAATATTACATAAATTATTTCTATAGTAAGAAATATATCAAACCTGCTTATACATTAATGTCATGTTCATGATGCTATCTATAATGATGTCAGCTGTGAGACCAGCTATGGAAGAGAAAATATCTATTACCAAAGAAAACACATGGAAATATTTTGCATTCACATCTGATTTTAAATTCTATTTTAGCAAGACTAAATATTCAAACCAGTTTGTTTGTAACAGATATAGCTATTTATAACCGTATCTTACTGAATGCCATATAAGTTTTTTCTATATTTGTATCGTTTCATATGGCAGGATTGTGTATCTTTTTCCAATGGTTCCTTTGCTTGGCCAATTTCTAATTTTAAATATATTCTTCACCACACAAGTAAAAAAAACAAATTACATTTTGAACAGCACTATAGAACCCTAACAATCAATCATGATTTTTATATAGTGTAGTGTTGGCTCTAGTGTTTCTGTGAACATTAATCCCATTTACAAAAATCCCGCTGTCACAGTTTCAACTCCAGTTAGCTGCTTTTCAGAAATGCAGATTAAATATACAACTGCTGATGTATGAGTTTCAAATGCACTGTGTATTTCTAAACATCACTCTGAGCTGCTCACTTGCTGTTCTGCAGTACGCTCTAATAACAGATTCAAAAGGATGAGCTCATTTACAGATGAGCCAATGTTGCAAGAAAGAACAACCGAGTGCTCAGGACCAGTAACATACATAAATAGAAATGTTTTTTCTCCCAATTGACTAAGGTGTGAGGGAGAGAGGTCCCTTCTAGTGAAAGCTAATTTAGTGGATTAATTTTACTTTATATTGCTATTTACGTACAAGATATCCAACCAAGCCTTGCAGTGACAAATGATTCAAAAAGCAAGATTGCTTTTGATTGCTTATAATCTATATGCCTATATAAATGTCCAAGCAAAAAGATGGGTATGAATTCATGTAAGTTTACGCTCAATCATCTTCTAATACAAACACTATAAATGCAGACGTGTTAAGTCTCACAAATTTTGGCCTTCCAGATACAACCTCAGGGTTATGCAAGAAAGCACCAGTCTTTAGCCTAGTTCGAGAAAATAAACTGTCAGAGATAAATTTCTTCTGACAGGTGTCCTTCACTCAAGGGCCTGGTGCCTTTATTCATCTGCATCTAGCTAGAATGGGATTTCTAGGCACAGCCTTTCCACTTAATCTTGTTAATATTTCCAAATGCTTTTTCATAAACTAAAGATCCAGTGTGAAATTTAGCTGGTAATTAACTCTCTCTGTTTCATTGATTTCATAATGAGAACTTGCACAATGTTATTTCAGATGGAAGCAGAAATAGGATCTTTAATACTCTGCCACAGAAACATCCAGTCCAAGCTACTCTGTATCATTAGCTGAATAGAGCAAGCAAGAATTTGGAAATTTCAAAACCCAGATCAATAAAAGATAAACTGTATTATATTTCATAACTGGACTAAAAGAAGGTTTTTTTCTGACAATGTTTGATCTCAAACAATGCAACCCTTTGGCTGAAGTCCAAAACAGGCATACCCCAAAAATATCCCCTCTTCAGCCTTCATCAAGAGGCAAGGATCAATATTCTTCCTTAATTAATTTTCTACCACTGGAAAGCATATCTACAAACAGCACTGACAGGTGTTGGCAAACTGTAAAACGTGGACTCAAAAATCATAGACTTTAATTCCTACAATTTCAGGAGGAGTACACAATTCATAACTTTTGAACTTTCTAACTAGCACTTACAACTCTGAAAGAAAACACTTTTATGATCAAACAATATTTACAGAAGAACTGAGAACAAAAAACACACACACACCCCACACTCAATAACAAAAAGACCACATGACATACCTTTAGAACGGTTTGTTTCATAACCCTGTTGTGGTTTAAAGGACTGAGGTTCAGAACATGGAACAATCTGAGACTCCACTACAGGAATTGTCTCTCCTGTGTGCTTGGACGGCGTGCTTTCATGTCTGTCCCCACTCAACCCCTGTGCCTTTGAAGAGGGTATCACTGGTTCTTCTCTGTGCTGTAACTCAAAGTTTTCTAAATGTGCGTTTGCAGAGTTAATTTCTCCTATGTGCCTGGCATCGTTGATATGTAGTTCATTGGCTTGCAACAATACTTTTGTTTGATTAGCAGCTGAGGCTTTGAGTAAGGTACTAGAGTCAACACTACACAAGCTTGCATGACTCACAGGAGATACACCAGTAGAATGGCCAGCACTTTCTATAAAATCCATTTCCCCCGCAGGAGCAGCAACAGGATTAAGGATTTGAGAGGTAGAGACATTGTGGCCAAAATCTTCTGTAAGCAGCACCCCAGTCCCGTTGCTGGCGAGAGCATCAACCTCTGAAACAGAATCCTCTGTCAGAGCAACAAAGTCAGAGGGGGTCTGGGCAGCTGTAAGGTCAGCTGAGAGCAGTGGGGACTGTAAGGAGCTTCCCATACACTCTGTCGTCTCAGCTGAACATGGAGGAGAGGACTTGGTGATCACAGGTTCACTTTCCACATACGATTTAATCTCTAGCAAACACCTGGACTGCTGCACAGAGGAAACTGACTGACTCTCTGGTACTGGCTTAGAAAATTTGTAGTGCGATGAAAAAGATTTAGGGAGCAGTTTCCGTGTGGAATGTTTGACAGAGTATCGGCTCTGCTCCTCTGCAAAGCCTGAATCATCACCCTCATTCTTCCCAGAGCTTATGCAATTTATAAAGACATTCTTATTAGCTGAAGGCTCCTTTCCCTTTTCAAAATCGTCTGTCAAAGACCTTGTTATCTTCTTGCTACGTGAGCTGCCAAAGCCAACTGAATGCCTTCCTCTGCTTTTAATGTGTTCCTCTAAGCTCAGTTTTTGAAAAGCGCTGAGAGAGGACTGGGCACCATTTGTGACATTAACATTTTGACTAGCAGAGTCAGGCTTCTGTTCACTCCCTTTCTTGTTATGGAAGCTAATGGAAGGAGTGCGGAAGATACTCCGGCGCTTGCCTGTGCTCCCTGAGCTGGAGTTAGTGCTGGACGGGGAGGATGTGTGGGCACCAATGGCATTAGCAGAAGAAGGTGAGGAGGGAAGAGAGTCGTGTCTCCGGCTAACACTTCTCCTGAATATTGGCAATCGAGATACTAGAGTTGATCGTCTGGATCCTGAGTCCCCCATCAGGGCACAAAGCGTCCGTGGCTCTTCACAGCCAATAAATTAATCTGGGGTAAAAAGGGAAAAAAAGTTATTCAGCCTCAAAGTCCACTTGAACAGGCCTTAAGTCAGACTAAATGCAACATCAATTTTACGTACAGCTGCAAGTTGTTGCATATGCTTTACTGAAGACTTCTAGAGTTTCAAAGTGCTATTCAATAGACAGCACTGAAAACCCAGCAGCTGAGCAAAGATGTGGATGAAAAAATTCTATAATACAGATATATAGTATTATATTATTTTATATATATTATATGTATTATACAATGCAGATCACCATGGTTAAGAGCATAAAATCTACATGCCGAAATATATACAAATGTCCTTTTATGCAAGTTCTTAGGACAAGTCATCTTATAAACTGTAAGCTTTATTAAGAGACTTGATTTTTCATGATCTGAGTAGAACACATTATTTTGTGTTCCTGAATACTCAGATTTTTGCAAGGATTGAAATATTCTTCACTGAACTTTCAGTTGAATTTTTAATTCCTTTATATGCTCCTGCTAAAGGCTGTATGCAGCACCTTACAGCAAAAAAAGTGCTGGCATTGCAATCAAGCTAAAATATGCATCATGAAAAATTCTTCCTAAGGAATTACAAGTGCTAGGAATTTACTGTCAAAATATGGTGACATGTTTCTAGATATGAACTTGAATGTTTCACTTGAACACTCCTCTGAAATCCTCTTGTACCATACTTGCTCACAATTAGCTATTTTTGCAGTTGGTTTGAAATCAGTGAGAAGTGTTTCATACACCCTTAGATTTTTCTTTAATAAATATTTAAGCAACAAAGACTTATTTTTATCAGCACAGCAGATATATCAGTTCTATCTCCTTTTTGTTCTTATTATATAAACCATCACTGTGAGAGACAGGACCACAGAGGGAGCAATAAAAACACATGATATATAGTCGCACGAATGAGAAAGGCTGTAGGTATAATGCCTGAGTGCAACTTCGTGAGCTGCAGGTGTTCAGCACGTAGGAATAAAAATCAGGTCATTTATCTAAACAATGTTTGTATGTCAAGTTCAAAAGCAAATTCATTCATCTAATGATCACTACAACAAATATCTATGAACAACATATGTACTGATGCAGTGTATATATACACACACATACATTAAAATAAAACTGGGAAAAGAATATTTAAGGATTAATAAAAGTACATATATGTTATATTACTGTGAACAAAAGGGTAACATGTAAGTTCAGAGACTGGTTCTGACTAAACATTGGACTGTACTTTCTGTGTTGTTAACATATTGTTTTTAAAAAAAGCTAGTACAGCTCCAGCCTGAATATGCATTGCCAAACAGCCACAATATTCACAAGCATTGGGGATCAATAAGCAATTCTGTAGTTTAAGATGAGAGAAATAGTTTGGGAACAGTCACTAATATAAGTCATTGGTGATCCTTGGTGACATCCTAAACCCCAACCTAGACAATGCCCAGGTTCTGCAACTGAAACCCAGATTTGAATTCAGTATGACTGGGACCAAACTGATGGTACAGACACACACAGGTTATCAGAATAATTTTATATCCACCAAACTGACGCACAGCCAGTTGTTCATTTCACTGACACATAAGGTAGTTTGCATTTACACCACTCTTAAGAGCAAAAGCACAGGCAACAGCACAGAGAAGCTGAGACCCTGTGAACTGAGACAGGGTCTTATGTTATACCAGCTTGCTCATCTGTCTACAAAATGGACTTCATAAAGATGCATGCAATCCTCCCCACCCTCCCTGTACAAACCTCTCAGTTCTTTAACCACCTCCAGACCTATTGTGTTGTGGGCTTTTTGCTTTTGTGAATGTCTACTTGTAGGCACGCTGACATGTGTATATATGTACATACACACAACTCAAGCCTAGAGATTCTGGGGGCTCTTCCTATTTTAAGGAGACATCATAACTGCTGAAAAAAGACTTTCAAATGCAGTTTTACAACTGTAGCAGATGAGCAAAATATTTTTTAAATAAATCAAATCACTACAGCCACCTTATGCTCAGGCAAATTTGCTCCCATCACTCACTCTCCTGCCCACACTTTGTCAATTCATTGGAGAACAAACCATCCTGGTTTATAATCATGAAATTCTCCAAGTTGAGAGCAGAAGGTAGCAGAAAACTGGACAAAAACCACATATTAACTTTTGCTGGAAATATAAAGGCTGTGTCTAAATAACAATAGAGATTACTCGTAACAATATTTCTAAGAATATGCATGGCCTTAGCTTCCCAGGTGGTCATAGTTTTTAATACGTTATCTCTAACTGCAGATAACAAAATGGTTTTTATTCAGGCATTCTTCCCTTGAATCTTGAAGGAAGAGCACAAACTGTCAACATTTCTCTTACTGACTAAGCAGTAGAAATCCTCACCTATATAATATGAAGTAATTATAATATGATTCTCATTCTAGGTCTGCAATAACTATCAGAGGACATTTCTTAAAACCTACACATACACGTAAACATACACATATAAATGCATATATGAATCCTTATGTGCATATACAGTTCAAATACTTTGAACGCTGTATTAATATTTTGATTATTTATATATACTATTTTACATAGACACACACGCATATACAATTTGAAGTGTATAACTGCCAATGCTTATCACTGAGTTGAAATAACACTTCTACTTGCAACACAGGAAAAAAATTGTACGTATTTCAAACTATTTTAACAATATTAATTAATACCCTCAGATATCAAAGAAGTAAAATCTTTCATTTATATTTTTGCTTATTGCAGAAGTGTTATAAACTGCCATATATATACTATAATGGGCAAAATAGGAGGTGTTTCCTTTCAGCATCAACATTTAATGTAATTAGTTGTGCTTTCCACTTTATAGAAATAACCCTTACAAAGCGAAATTCACTCCAGCTGCATACGCTTTACCAACCCACTAATTTTCTGCTACCTAACATCCTCACCCCTGCTGTCATCCTTCTTAAAAGCTGCAACAGAGGAAAAAGAAACCAGCAGAGAAAGACACGTTTGCAATGCTATTATGCCATTCCAGACAACTCTTTCACACTTAAACTGGACAACAATTCTAATTCTACACAATTAATCTAGGACCTAATACAAAGTTCTGTGTGTCTTAAATTATTGGGGTTTTTAGAATAGTAACAAGTAGTCAAAAAAGAAGGATGAAGGAAAAGTGGCAGTCTATGAAAGTTTCAGTTAGATCAGGCCCCTTGTTTAGGACAAAAAGTATTTTACATCATTATCACATAATGTGAACAGCCAAAAAACAGCCTACACCATATGCTGTACGGAGGTCTGATTCTTGGTCAAATACACAAACCATTACTTTGCAATACTTTTTAATTCTAAACTCCAGTTACTGCTGATACTGAAGGGTTTACACCATGCTGCAACAGACAGACATTCAAATTTTGCTTTTATTGGAATGGATTTTTGATGCACAACAAGACAAAGTTTGATACATTAAAGGAAAATAAGTAAACTGTTTTGAAAACATTTAATTGCAGCCAAAGAAACAGTGGACTATTTCAGCATCTTCCTTACTTCAGACAGTTTCCTGAGCTCCTGTGCTGAAAACAATGCAAAAGAGAAACAGGCAAAATGCGAACAAGACATTTTTCTTCTTATAAGCAATTTTAAAAATTAATCAAATGACAATAGTTTCCTTTCACATTGGCCTGCACCAAGACATTGAAAAATGCAAAATAATCTCAAAAATAACTTAAAGTCATGTACTTAATCTCCAGAGAAAACAAAAAGGCCAAGTTTTTTATTCTTGGAGCTTATTTTTTTCCCTACAGAGATCATCTTTGGAAGAACCATCCAACTACATAATATTAGGCCTTTATCTTGCTACAGCAGTTGTATGAGTATAAAACCCATAAATTTACAGGGCAAGAATTATACAAGCAGCTCTGTATTTTATATATTACTGTAACTAGTCAAAATAAAGAAACTACTCAACTTTCAGACAGCGAATGCAACAGCAGGAAAAAAGAAAAAAACCCACAAATATTAAAACAGCTAAAATTGTCAAAACATTACACCAATTCCTCCAGAGAAATCTACTCCACCAGGTAAAAAAATAAACCTCAGCATTTCTTATTTCATTTTCTGCCAAGCCGTTACTCACACCAGTGTGCCGGAGTTCACTGCATTCAGTGAAGAGCAACTCTTGCTGGTGGGTGTGAAAGCCAGCAGATGGAGCCGTGGATCTCCTCGTTCATTGACTGCAAGAATGAAAAAGCAAGTCAGTGCCTGTTGCATTTCTCACTGCCTTTCAGGCAAAATTTAGGACTCCAAATTATTTGTGAATTCTTCCATTATCATAATTACGAGTACATACCCGAAGCTAATATATATTCATTAAACAGAGAACTGTAATGCATAGGCCAGTACAAACACTCCTTTTATAAATACCCAGCCTGCTACTATCTCTTAACACTTTCTGAACAAAGCTTTCCTGAAGATGCTCTCCTTAAAGATGCACCTCCTAGAAACATCAAACAATATCTTCCACACAAAGAACAAAATTGAATTAGCTATCTAAGTTTAAACTGAGAGATGAAATGCTCCAACCTTAAATCAGAGCAAAACATCAATCACCTGCTCCTTACACCTCTCCTTCACAGCTGTATGATTTTTAGGCTGCACTCATAGTTTAAAGAAGCTGATATGTTTTCTCTAATGATTTGAATCAAGAATCGGGTAACAAAGCAAAACACACAAAATTAACATGTGAATCTTCAACTGCAAACGTACTCCATCCCTCAGGTGAGCACTACCACATAACAGGCAGCAAGGACCATGTGAGAGCCACAGTCTTTATAGGCGAGCTGGCTCCAGACTTAGAAGTGAAATATACCCCACAATACAACAAATAACCACAAAAACAGGTGAAAATAAATATTTTTAATTTTTGGTGAGTTGACAGAAGTCCTAATGCAGCTGATGTACTGCTTGTAACACCTGCTCCTTTAGCCCAACCAGTAACATCATAGCCTGTGGCCCCCACACAGATCATAAAACTTCCATCAGTCAGATTCCAGCACTATATTGTCCTCAGCATTCAAGCATTACTTGCTTTGATACTGTTTCAGTTCTATTCCAATATTATTTGTCTCTCTAGGACATTTGTGACTTGGTTTTATGAGCAATCCTGTACACAAGGAGAACGTACGCCTAAAAAAAGCCATTAAAATTTTGTTTTACATCTCAAACAAAAGCAAGCAAAGAAACACCTGCATGTAAGTTCTTAGGGGTTTAAATGCTATCAATGATAATGTGACTGGATTAATATGCCCTTACTGAAAATACAAGCTAAGCCAAATGCCTGTACAGTAGAAGGCAGAAGCTAAAAAAGGTGGGATTATTGACACTGTAGCAGTTTTGTTTTGCAAATGAAATGAGTGAAATATATAACTGCCCCATTTGCTTTTGTGAATAACACTTTTCCTTTTTTCTTTCCTTCTGCATGTAAACCTCACAGCATGGTATAGCGCTCAAGAACGTATTTTGTGGAATAGCAGCCATAACTGTCTTCTCAGTGCAAAACTTCATAAGCTACTACCATGTCTGCACTTCCTTGGAGTTTATTTTTTCTCTATAGTTTTTATACACAAAAGAAGATTACCCAACATAGAGATGGGCCTTTAAAAAACTATGTGTGTCTACACATGAACATATGTATAACTCTGCAGACTTTTTCTCTCTATACTGAAAACTGATTGGGCAAAGCAGCTTTTATATATCTGGAAATAGCTTTTATATATCTGGAAAAAAAGAACACAATCCAACCACTGAGGTATCCTAAGGCAAGACATGAATTCAGTTTCCTGTGTCCTGCAGCCCCGGCCTATCTTTATTTTCAAATGCTCCCGTGCTTTCAGGAAACAAGAAAGGAAGCAGGCAGACAAATTTGCAATAAAGAAATCTGATGCCACACACACCTCAAACCCCATCTCCCATTTTGACTGGTCTCGTACCAGCCAAAGCCAGCACCTCTCCTGTGAGAAAAGGCTGAGATAGTTGGGGTTGCTCAGCCTGAAGAAGACAAGACTCCAGAAAGACCTTATTGTGGCCTTTCAGTTCTTAAAAGGGGCCCATAAGAAAGGGAGAGAAGCTTTAGTAAAGGCCTGTTGCAACAGGACAAGGGGTAATGGTTTTAAACTAAAACGGGAGATTC
Source organism: Coracopsis vasa (assembly GCA_026283785.1). NCBI lineage: Eukaryota > Metazoa > Chordata > Aves > Psittaciformes > Psittacidae > Coracopsis > Coracopsis vasa. The sequence goes on along the minus strand of JANHGB010043305.1, from coordinate 5,883 downwards.
AGGCTGGATGTGAGGAAGACATCTTTTACAGTGAGGGTGGTAAAACACTGGCACAGGTTGCCCAGAGAGGCGGTGGATGCACCATCCCTGGAGACATTCAAGGCCAGGCTGGATGTGGTTCTGAGTAACCTGATCTAGTTCAAGATGTCCCTGCTCCTTGCATGGGGTTTAAACTAGATGACCTTTGAAGGACCCTTCTAAAGTAAACTATTCTATGATTCTGTGAACTGCTATTCCTAGTGCTGGGATGAAATCAGAAGTGCAACAAGCATTCAAAGAAAACTGGAGACAGGTAGTCTATACATTTTCTTTTGACTTTAAATTAGCAAAAGGCAAACGTTAGCATGAGACAGGTCACACAACTCATTCTTTCATTTGTTATCAATGGGTATGCAAATTCATCCCATTTGTATTAGGTGAACTGGGGGTTTACTAAAAGAGAACCAGGAAAAATGATGTCTAGAAACCTCAAGGACACAGTTCACTCCTACCTACATTTAAATCATGCCCTACTTCCAATGCCTCTGTATCACACCAAAGATTATCTCAAAGCACTTCAGTATAATATAGAAAATAGCAGGACAGAAGTGAAACAATCTTGCTAGTAGTCTTTACATACACCCACCCGCCAATTATTCTTAAGTGAAAGCTGGGATCATCTACTGCCAAAAAGCTACTTGTGTGAAGAAGATAAGCAACTAACTCTCATGTATTCAACCATCACACACAAAAAGGTCAAAAACAGGGCAAGGGCCATACTACAATGAAGCAGGTAGTCACATTCATGTTTTAGCATGTTTTGTCGGTTTTTTAACAGAGAAGAACCCATCTCTATCACTTCTACCACTTATCTGAATTCTGGAGAAGTGTACAGTGCATTTCTTACAACATCTGATATACATGATACTTATAGGCTAATTAGAAACACTTACAAGTATAAATAATAACCTGGAAACAGAAGCATTGAAAACTATATGCTTGCTTTGTGCATCAAATGTCACAGCATCCACTCTGCTTACTTTTCCCAAATGTTGGGTAATGTAAGGAATAAATTATTCACTTTTAACAAGAGAAGTGGGACTTACACAGGTACCTGGGTGCATGTGGAAATTATACCATGAGAGGACAAAAAGACATTGACTGATGTTGAGACCCCTTTGATGGACAGAGACAGCAGCCTGGTGTCTAGGTAGCAGTCAAAAGGGTCAAACGGCATCCTTCTTCGCTCACATTTTTCTCTCTCCTCACCCTCACTCATGATGAACATGGTGGTCATTTTATGATGCTTAGACAGCAGAAAATCTCATTCAATTAAGGCTTTCAGGAAAATAATTATGGTTGGACTTCACACTAAGTAGTAATTTCTAATAGTAACTAAATAGTAATTACTAATTTAGTAACTGCGGATGTGCTCATATATAGACAGCGATTTCATTTTTAGCTGTATTTTATTTTAACTGAAAAGGAAAAGCAGTCTAGAAAGAATCAAGGATCTTGTTTATTCCTTCATGCAAGAGAACAGCAGTCTCAGCCCAAGACCATAGGAGAGGGAGAGTCTCCCTGCCAGCCATTTGCTTCAGAATTCAAGTGGAACAGATCAGCGCTGCGCAAACCAGCTGGCATTCTCATGAGGAAAATACAGGGAATAACATGCCTTAACTCTGTACCCATGATGTTCACTGCATAAAATTTGTCAGTAGCATAAAGCAAAGCACCAATATTGGCTACAACTCCCACAGGCATTCAGAGCATCTCTATCAGCTCCCCCACAAAACAACAAAAAAAACCCAAAACAAACAAACAAAAATCCTCCCCCCAAAAAAAAAAACAACAACAAAACCAAAAAAACTTAGAATATTCTGCTGGCTCATAAGACATCATAAGCTTCCCTAGAGCATGATCTGGTTGATTTGTGCAGTCAGCAGTGAATTCAAGTTCTGCTTTAATGTGCTCCTTCTAAAATCCAGATTTTGATGTATTACAAATGCATACCTCTTGCTCACTTCAAGCAACCATCTCATAACTATCTCAGTGCTACGTGGTCCCAGCAGAACTGCAAGTCTTTGTTCTGTGCTCTCCCGTGTCTATTCCTCTTATCTTCCCAAATCACTACTTCAGTGTCATTAGCAATTTAGTTTTTATGCTAAAGCTCCCTGCACATCTTCCAGCCTGGCTGCTTTTCAGCCTCAAGTGCTGCCTGCTTCTGCTGTGTATATGGCAACTACAGTGACAAGAGCTGAGGTCATTTATCACCTCTATCACCAGCTGAATGTGTGACCTTAACTGCATTAAAATGGACCAAATCCTCATCTGTTGTAAATTCATTGGGCTTCATTGAACTGAATCATGCTGACTTAAACCATGTGGCCTTTCATCCCTACAAGCTTCAGTCACCCCATCTCTAATTCTTTTACTCTTGCAAAAGCAACACTTGGATATGTACTATCTCATCACTCCTAGTACACAGATCCCAATTTAAGTGGACGGAAACAGGATTTTGTTTGCATATTTTTTATTTTTTATTTTTTTTTATGCTGACCAAATACGAAATCCCTTAATGGATTATAATGAAAATCACAGATACATAGAACCCCAACAAATTAATCATGCAGTTCTGAAGAACCTTACGTGTGTGCTTCATTCCTACGTCTCCCTAAGTGTCTGCTTAGAGCTGCTATTGAAAACAGTACTGAGATAGAGGAACCAATGGCGTACCTTACATCCTCACAACTGAAAGGACGGGGCAATAGGAAGTATTCCAGAGGATCCAGTGAAAGGATTTTAAAAATAAGACATAATTAATCAGTGTGGCTAATAGTATTCATGAAAACAAACTGTGGAAGCTCTGCCTAATATTAGGCAGACTAATTTACAGATTGGTCTTTGATTAATAATAAGGTAATTGTAGTACATCACTGTAGCAGCTGTTGACTATTTTACCACAAAAAAAAATAATCATTAACAGCAACAGGAGCAAGAATGCTCTTATCCAAATTCCCGTAAGCGCAACAGAAGAGAACAATTCCCAACTCGTGCCCTGAAACAAGTCGGGTGGTGCAAAATGAAACAATAATACTCAGACTGCCTGTGCCAGGCAAGGTACTCACAGCTTACAAAACTAATGAAAGAGAACCGCATGATTCCTGTTCCCTGCAGGCTTTAGCACACATAAGATGCATGCCTCGTGGGGCCGAATGTTAAATACGTTCATAATTACCATCACCAATATTGTGTAATTTTATTATTTTAATTACAAATTAATTGCTTTAGCTTCTTTTTCTGTTAATGTACTCTTACTGGACATCACTTATAAAAATACATTTTTAGGAATCAATCATACTACATTTAGAAATAATTACAACATCTATCACATTCTACTTACGACTTCTATGAATCTTAGCAAAGACTCAGGCAATTCACCTTTTGCTATATTGAAAATACAATTATTTCTAGATTAATCAGGCTCATTTCAATCTGTCATCTTGCTAATAAAAACAGTAACAAAGAGGAAAACTCAAGACAACTGAATATATGCTCATATACTCAAATTCTGATTTCAAGTTGTTAAACATTAAAACAGTGTCTCACATTTCTGTGGCAATAAGTACAGCATACTTCAGGGCAATCAAGTGCCATAGCAGTAATGCCCAGAAACACATACACCAAGTTTACACATACATAGTAAAGAAGCATTTTGAGTTGAAAACTGAAGGTTAAGAAGGTCTAAGCATAAAACTGAAGCCCACAAAGCAAACATAGAAAGGGGAAGAATAAGCCAGCCTGCAAACTCAGAACTGCCTAACCAGAAGAAAAAAAAAAAAAAAACAAAACCAAAAAAACAGCATAGAAGTTCATAGGAGTCCTCGGAAAAATAAACGCCTAATGGAAATCAACAGCTTGTAGGCACAAAATAACACAGACTTCCCTTATTGTTAGCATTCAAGCCAAAGTCCAATACAGAAATGTTTACAAAAGATGGTTATTTTTTTTATCTGGTACTTGTACCATGGAACTGTTATCACAGTTTCCATTTACCCCAAGTACTAAATAAATATCCAGATGTCAGGTGGAAGAGTAAGGCTCTCTGAAGCCATCAGCTGTATTACCTCTACTTAGCAAATGATCTGCTCTGTGACCAAGTGACCCATGAGAACCTATCCCTCTCATTTAACACATGGATCATAGTCAGGTATTTAGTTTTGTCCTTTAAAAGCAGCTTGAGACAACTAGATAGAAGGTTGAAGAAAAGTGTTACTGCATTATCAGAGAATTATGATGCATTTATACTGGGAACAATCTAACCTACCAGATATTTTAACTTCACATTTAGGATTCAGATCCTTGATCTCATGTGATTTCCTAAGAATCAAACACTGTAATTGATTCCCAAACAAATACTTCTTCCAAGCGCCCCCATCAATAGAAAAGATGTTGTAGCAAGAAAAGGTGAAGGAGGCAGGACATGGTGAAAAGCAACCCTTTGGGAATAACAACAGGCAAGGAGGAATACTGACTACATTAAGGGAGCGTGTTTCCAGAAAAGGAGAGCTGTATGGTGGCTACTATGAACAAATTACTAGGCTTGTTTCATTCAGCTGTCTTGAGCAACAAGAAAGTATACACATAGGCCCAAAATGGGTGAAAACAGTTCCTACAGTTGACATACTCAATTGATAATCTTTTACAAATGCCTTTTGTTCTAACGTTTACTGCCTTACCATATTGCCTCTCACAACTGAGGCAATCACCTGTTAACTTGAACCTCCTTCCACCACCATTTTCAACAGTTTCTAACAATTATCCCCAAAACTGGTCAGAGCAGGTGACAGTTAATCCTACCAGGTACCACTTTTACTGTACATTCCTGGATGTCCCTCATGTACCTTGACATTGTTAACTAAAAAAAGCTGTACAGCTTTGTATGGCCTTTAAACAGACTCCATCGTTATGTCCAAGTTGGTATCATTTGCTCCCCTTTATCATCAAATGTAACTCTCAAAACTATTCTAAGTTTCTGAAAGATCAGGGACACCTGTGAAGGCATTTTTATAAAAGCTAGTTTTTTTAAGTCAGTCCTGGAAGTCAAATCAAAAACGTAACTTCTTTGCAGGGTACAATTCATTTGTACTCTTCATCCTGGGTGGGACAACAGAGAGCAGAGATGTCTGTAAAATGCCTACAAGTTTGGTAGGAAGATAAAATTACTCTTTCTTTACAACATGTAACCCACATTTTTCCTCCAACAATTTCCAACATATAAAAATGTTCAGCAAATAAAAAAGATACAGAAAAAGGTGAGCAAGGATGCCAACAGCAACAGAGAAACAATGACAGAAAAAATCTCCCGTGTCAATTCCGAGTAGGCAGTTTGGAGACCTATCACAAGGCAGAGAAATATAGAGAACTTGTAAGGCAGCATTCTAACACAAGAGATGCCTATTGAAATACAGAAATGCTCAGAAACTCAAAGAAGAAATTAAAGTCTCCGCTCAACCCAGAGAGGAAGATAAATGTTAGGAACAGACCATTAAAGAAAAAGCAGCTAAAAAATGCAAAATCATTTCAAAAAGAGAAGATAATAAAAGAGGCAAAGATGGAAAAATATAGATTTTGTGATAAAACCATGCTCAAATGAGGAAGAGTCCTAAAGTCATACTGATGACCAAGGTGGTTGGTGACAGCCAGCATGGCTTCACGAAGGGGAAATCCTACCTCACCAATTTGGTGACTTTCTATGACGGGGCTACAGAACTGATGGACAGGAACAGAGCAGTTGACATCATCTACCTGGACTTGTGCAAAGCATAGTATTGTGTGCAGTTCTGGTGTCCTCAACATAAAAAGGACATGGAACTGTTGGAACAAGTCCAGAGGAGGGCCACG